>LZPO01108013.1:92696-110878 GCA_001675575.1 Neotoma lepida | reverse complement strand
CTCTTACTAACTAAAAATACCCCTGTATACAAGGAGGGAGAGACCAGGGCTTTGTGTTGAGGGGCCCAAAGGAGGGGCCAGCTAAGCTGAGGAGAGAGGAAGGGAGGAGGGGAGAAAGGAAAGGCAAGGGAAGTGGAGAAAGGAGCTCAAAACCCTGCTGTGCCGTGCCTACCAGGGGCCGTGTATTTAAGTTTGATCCTTACTGTTCTAAAAGTCCCAGTGTAAACAGCCTAACAGAGATAAACACACTCTAAATAGATACTTGTGTCCCTCACTTTGGCTATCAGACTATTGAAATAATGGGCCACAAGAAACTGGAACTCTCCCAGGAACCAGTCTCTTTCTGGGAGAGAAGAAAGCCTAAAGCCAGGGTCAGCAGAGGGGAACTTTCTCCAGGAATGAGGTTTCACACTGTGCTGAAAACTTCTCAGACCACCTTGCTGGGAATACTGGAGCCCTGANGACACTGGATGGGACCACACCTTGACTGGGCAAGGCTTACACATGCATAACTCTGGTCTCTACTTAATTCTTAACCTCCCTTTAGGACCCCAAACATAGATTTGGGAGAATCACTAAATCTCTTTGCCCCTCTNCTCAGTGTGGCCACACTGAATAAATCTGCTTTTCATTTTCACTATTAATTTGGTTGTTCTAATAGACATATGGAGGATAAGTGGCCAAACCTGGCTTGTTGAGGCACAGGTTGCTGTCACCCCAAGTCCTATCATACCAGTACCCGTCATCAACCATCAGAACGTTACAGGGGGCAGGGACTGCTTTATTTTGTTTTCTGTCTTCCTGAAAACCAGATTATGGAAAAGGAAATCAATCCAGACCTCACCAGCACATTTACTCACTGGATGCACCACTCCTGCCTGCGGTCACCAGATTCCTACAGCCTCGAGGCCCAGACCTTAACACACCAGGGGCTCTAGCAAGGTGAGGGGAGTATTTGTAGATTGCTAAGGCCAGTCCTGTACTGGAATCCTAGCTGTTCCTATGGCCCTGGCTCTCCCAGAGCAATCAGGGAGTGCTAATAACCACACATACAGAAAGTCCAGAATCCAGCATACTGTTACCACACAAAGATCCCAAGGAGGGCCCCAAGTCTAAGGCTCTGCCTTGCCTCAGCCTCTCATAGGTTACTATGTTCCTACCCTCCCCACTTAGACCCTGTTCATCCCCCTCCCCGTTCAATTCCCAACAAGGCAGCTTGCTGAGTTTCCAACTTACTTTACCTTGCTCATGGCACAGGACATCAGTGGGTGGAGACATTTGTTGCCAAGCCTGATGACCTCATCAGGGAAGAGAACAAACTACTTACTGTAAGTTGTCATCCGAGTGCCACATACATGCATACATGCAGGCACACATCACACACACACACACGTTTTCAAAAATTGTTTTAAAGGTTAATGCAAGGAACTGGGTGTGGCCACATGTACATGTATATTTCTGTTTCTCAGTATCTCCCTATCTCCCCCTTCCCTCCCTCCCTCCTCCTCTTTCTTCTCTATCTCTGCTCACTCCATCCTTCCTTCTCTCCTCCCTGTTCACTCTCTTCCTCCTCCTTTTCTCTCACCCCTCTCTCTCCTTCCTCTTCCCTCTCTCATCCTTCCTCCTCTTTTCTCTCTCCTTCCTTTGCCTTTGTTCTTCCTACTCTTCTGTCATCACAGCCCTTAGAAAGCAGAGGCAGGAAGAATGTAAGTTCCAGGTCAGCAGCTTGGTCTACGTTTTGAAAAGAAAAGAAAGAAAAAGAGGATCAGACTGTGGCTCAGTTGGTAGAGCAATTATCCAGAATGCATGAGGCCCTGGTTTCCATCCCCAGCACTTCATGAGAGTGGTGGTGCACAACTGCAATCCCTGCCCTTGGGAGGTAGAGGCAGAAGGACCAGAAGTTCAAGACCACCCTTGGCTAAACAGTTTGAGGACAGTCAATGCTATATCAGACTTTGCTTCATACCAACAAAAATAAAAACAGGATGGCAAGATGGCTCAGCAAGCCCTCTGGCTTGCCACTAAGTCTGATAACCTGAGTTCAACTGCTGAGACCACGTGGTGGAAAGAGAACACTAACTTCCTCAATTTTCCTCTGACCTCCACGTGTACATGTACGCTGTGGCACATGTGTGCCCACACAGACACACAAATTTAGATTATAAATATTCCCCAGAAATACATGTGTTGAGGGCTTGGTCCCTGGTGCATCAGTGTTCAGCGAGGGAGGCTACTGAATGTAACTGGATCATGAGTGCTCTGGACTCACAAGAAAACTGATTCGCTGATGGATTCACAGCTTAATGGTCTACTGAGGGCAGTGGAAACTTAGATGTGGCAACAAAGAAGCAGCCACTGGTGAACAGGCTCTATCTATCTGTCTGTCTGTCTGTCTGTCTGTCTATCTATCTATCTATCTATCTATCTATCTATCTATCTATCTATCATCTGTCTGTCTATCTATCTATCTATCATCTATCTATCTATCTATCTTTCCATCCCTATCTCTATCTTTCTGTTTCTCAGTATCTCCCTATCTCCCCCTTCCCTCCCTCCCTCCTCCTCTTTCTTCTCCATCTCTGCTCACTCCATCCTTCCTTCTCTCCTCCCTGTTCACTCTTCCTCCTCCTTTTCTCTCACCCCTCTCTCTCCTTCCTCTTCCCTCTCTCATCCTTCCTCCTCTTTTCTGTCTCCTTCCTTTGCCTTTCTCCCTCCTACTCTTCCCTCTCTCCTCCTCCATAACTCTCTCTCCCTATCGCTTCACCTCTGTCCTCCTCTCTTCCTTTCCCCTGGACCCTATGAGGTGAGCAGTCTGCTCTGCCTCATCACGAGTCAGGGACCTCAACCTCGGAAACCAAGAGCCCCAAACAACCCTTCCTGCCTTCTAAGTTAACGATCTCAGATATTTGGTCACAAATCTGGAAAACTAACACTCGTACTTAAAAGCCAGCACACCAACCCCCCACCATTACCACTTCACCCCACCATCACCACTTCCACGAGGCTTGGAATGACCATGGCTGTGTCTGGGTCCCTACAGCATTTCTCCAGGNTCCCAGCATCATGGTATATGAGAGTGGGGTCACTCAGAGACAGCTGGATATGGTATTACCCCCAGTACTTGGGAGTAATAAGGCAAGAGGATGGTAAGTTTCAAGCAAGCCTAGGCTGCAAAGCAAGACCCTGGAAGGGGACAGAGGAGAGGAGTAGAAAGAGAAAGGAGAAGGCAANGGAGAAAGAGGGAAGGGAGGGAGAGTGGGAAAGGAAAGAAATAAAGAAAAGCACAAGCTGGGTGCATGTCTTCAATCCCAGCACTCGGGAGTCAGAGAGTCAGGGGATCTCTGTGAGTCGGAGGCAAGCCTGGTCTACAGAGCAAGTGCCAGGACAGCAAGGGCTGCACAGAGAAACTGTCCTGAAAAACCAAAAAGAAAAGGAAGACACAATAACTATGTGCTTAAAATTTGTGGTTATGCACACATGCACACACATTTTTTTTGGAGGAGGGGGTAATACAAAGTCTCATTATGGCCCAGATGACCTCAAACCCACTATCTAACTGTGACTACCCTTAAGCTCCTGCCTCTCTTGCCTCCACCTTCCAAGTGCTCAGAGATTACAGGCATGTACCGCCACTCCCAGCACAGTCTAATGTATTTTGATATATATCAAAACTCATGATGTCATTGCCTCAATCATGATAATGAACATATTCATTCCTCTCCCAAAATGCTCTCATGTCCCTTTGGAGCCCCTCCTTCTCTCCTAATAGAAGCAGTCTTGATGTGTAGCACCTGGGGTCAGAAGTCTTAGGGTCTCACACTATAAAATACCACAGGAAAGTTGAGGAGGAGNAGAAAGATACAGCTTGGCTAAACCTTGAAGGCATTAAAGTGAGTGAAAGAAAACACGACAAATACTGCCATGATTCCAATGATAGGAGGTCCCTAGAGCAGTCAAAAGAACAGAAGGCCTGGAGACATGGCTCAGTGGGTGTGCAAGAATGAGGGCCTGAGTTAACAACTCTCTGTAACTCCAAGGTCTGACACCCTCACACAGACATACATGTAGGCAAAACACCAATGCACATAAAATAAAAATAAATAAATTATTAAAAAAAGAATGAGGGNCTGAAGGGTATCTCCACTGCTGAAATAAGAAAATCNGGCATGCCAACATATATCTGTTATTCCAGCTCTGGAGAAGTAGAGAGAAAGACAGGATCCCTAGGGNCTGCTGGCCAGCCAGTCTAGCTGAATCAGTGAGCTCTGGGTTCAGTGTGAGACACTGTGTTAAAACAAAAAAACTAGATAAAGAGCAACTGAGGAAGAAACCTGATGCCTGATATCAACTTCTGACCTACATATGCATGTATGTGCCCATGTACATGCATGCACACACACACACACACACACACACACACACATACACATGGACTAGAGATCGCCAGAGCTTGGCAGGGAAGAGGCAGAACCGGGGAGTTAATGTTTAATGATTATAGTTTGAATTGTGCAAGATGAAAACATTCTGTAACCTGGAGCACGGCTATGTGAATAAATTAGGAATGCCAAACTGTGCACTTAAAATGGTTAAGGTGGCTAACTTCTACATGTAGTTCAACACAATTATTTGCTTTAATTAACAAAAATTACCCAAAGCTAGGTAGAGATGACAGGAGAGATGAATAGGTTATGCAGTCTGGTGTGGGTAGATCAAAGAGTTTAAAAAAAACAAAAGCAAATGCAAGGAGACACTAATGGCCCCATTTCTAATTTATGTAATGGAAAACCACCACCCCAGTTCAGTTTTGGGTAATGGCAGAGGCAGCCTCATCAAATTCACAGATGTTAACGATAAGTTCCAGGCAAAATATGAAAACACTACCTGAGTTGGGTTAGATGAAGCATGCCAGGAAATAGAGCTACAAGGGAAGCTGAGGCAGGAGAATGGCAAGTTCCAGGAGAGACTGAACTATAGAATGAGTCCAGTGGTAGAGAACCTGCCTGGAATCCAATAGTAAGGAGCCAGGGCATGGTTAAATGTGAACACTTGCTTAATATACAGGAAACCCTGCTACTACTACTAATAATAATAATAATAATAATAATAATAATAATAATAATTCTTGAAAGAAATATAGTACCTAGAAACCTTAGTCCTTATGAAGCTTTTTAAATTTATTTAATTAATTAGAGATAGGGTCTTGCAACATAGCCCTGGCTAGTCTAAAATTTATTATGGAGGCCATGCTGGCCTCAAACCCTCAACCTTCCTGCCTCAGCCTCCCAAAAGCAAGAGGGTATTTAAAGTTAAACCAGTTTGTCCTGGGGGCTTGGATAGCTCAGTTGTAGAGCTCTTGCTTACCATATACCAAGCTCTAAGTTCCATCCCAATAACACACACACACACACACACACACACACACACACACACACACACACACACTTCCCAGAATCCACATAAAACCTGGGCATGACAACATGCACCTGTAATTCTAGCACTGGGGATCAGAAACAGGCATAGTTCAGGGCTAGCCAGCTGGCCAATCTAGCCAAATTGATAAGCTCCAGGTTCACTGAAAGACTTTGTCTCAAAAAAAAAAGGTGCAGAGCAATAAAGGAATTCATCTGAAGCTGGCCTCTGACCTCCACATGTATGTGCACGTGCGTGCGCACACACACGCACACACACACACAACCACCTGTGAGAGCACATATACACACATTAGTTCCTCAGTCTTACCAGCTACCTATGTATATATACATATTCCACTGCCACATATGGCTAGCAGTCACTATGCCTGCCAATGCTGATTAAGAGAGGTTTCTATCATCCCACAATNCAGTACTAGACAGGACTGCTCTAGAATGACCAGAGCCAGAAAGGAGCCAAGTGAAGATTCATATGTTTGTAATCTAGCACTCAGGAGGCTGAAGCAGGAAAATCATGAGTTACAGGCTAGCATTAGCTACACAGTAAGACCCTGTCTCCTAAAAAGGAAAAGAAGGGAAGGAAGAGGGGAGGAGAAAATAGAGAGAGAGCAGGGGAGGGGAGGGGAAGTCCATTTTATGTTCTACATAATTTACCATTATATAAGAATGTATAGGGACCATCAAGATATCTCTGCAGGTAAAGATGCTTGCTGCCAAGTCTGGTGCCCTGAGTTCAATCTAGGACTCACATGACGGAAGGAGAAAAACTGACTCTGAAAAGTTCAACTAGAGAGAAAGCTGGGGCATACTTGTACCCAGACACAATAAAAGAAAAAATTTTTAAAAACTAAAAATATAAACAGCCTGAGTAACTTTTAGGACAATGTCAAAATGGTCTCTCGCACATGTACACAGGATTAGAGTACTAGAGGATGAGGGGGGAAATGACCAAGGGGATGTGGCTCAGTTGGTACAGCACTGGCCTAGCAAGCATGGAATGTCAGTTTCCAACTCCAGGCTAAATAAAGCCAGCTGGGGTGGTGCCTCGTTATCCACAACTCAGGAGGTAGAGGCAGGAGAATCAGAAGTGTAGAAACCAGCCTCAGTCACATGAAAACCTATCTCAAAAAATGAAATCAAAAAAGGCTGGGAGATGGCTCGATGGGTAAAGTTCTTACTGCAATAACACAGTCTTAGGTTGGGATCTCCATAGCCACAGAAAGGCAACAGTGTGAGTAGGTGTCTGTAACTTCAGCACCACTTCATTAAGATGGGAAGTTCTGTAGAGGCTCCTGGGCCACCTAGCCTGACATACTCATCAGACAACAGGGACACCCTGCTCAGTCATGGAAGGTAATCCTTGTCCTTTGATCTTTACATGGGTATGATGGGGAGAGGGGAAAAGAACTCTTGATAGCATTGACCCAGTACCTGCCCTTTCCTGGTCCATCTTATTTAAATCCTCACAGGGAGCCTGCCCGTGAGGTCCACGTTACCCAGCTTCTCCTAGGAAACAGGCNGTGGTTTTGAAACCAGGAGGTAGAGGNAGGAGGATGAGAATTTCAAAGTCACCCTCTGCTACATAGCACCCACATAACAGCCAGGTGTGCCAGTGTGTGTTGTGTCCTAGTGTGGGGGAACAGGAGACTCCCCAGACCCCACTGGTTATCCAATCTAGGTGAATTGGAGAGATCCAGGTAAATGAGAGAGCCACCTTAAAAAAAAAAAGTGAAGAACAACTGAGGAAAATACCCAGGGTTTACCTCTGAGCTATATGTCTACGTGTGTGTACAGGCAGACAAATAAACAATGGGAAACGAAATAAGAAAAAGAAACAAAGGTTGGTTTGGTTGGTTTGGTTGCTTGCTCGGTTTTTACTAATTTGTTGATTTATCGGCACTCGCGGGCCACAGCATTTATGTGGCGGTCAGAGGACAACCTAAGAATCCATTCTCTCCTTCCACCATGTGGGCTCTGGGGATCAAACTCAATTGTCAGGCTTGGCAACAAACTGCTTTATCTGCTGAGCCATCTCAATGACCCTGTTTCTTTGTTTTGAGAGAGGGTCTCTCTAGCTCAGACTGGCCTCAAAGCTGAGATCCTCCTGCCTCAGCGTCTCCAGCACAGTGNTAACGTGTGTGCCACCATGGCTGGCTGAAAAGTAAATACTCTTCTTCATGTTTCTGCCTTACACTAATGGCCTTGCCTTTTGTCAGGGTCTCCAGAGACACTTTCCCACTAAAGCCAATCCCAATGCAGATTCCTTGCCCAGGGTTTATGGCCCTTAACAGGGCATCTATCTATACCTGCTTCCAAGAACCTCAGCCTTCTTGTTCACTTCCTCTCAGCTACTCCAGCTCCAATCCAGGCTGTTTTCTTTTCCCTTGTCCTCAAATCATGCTTGTCTCTGATCTGTGGTCACCTCCCCTGAGGAACCTCACCCACTCAGAAGATACATTCAGCACATCCACACCATGAATTTCCAGATTTCTCTGTCAAGACCAAATCTATATATCCAACATCACCTTGTCATCTCTTGTCCAGACATGTCCCCCAAGTGATCCTACCACTACATCTGCTTTCTTTCTACTCATGGCTGCTGGGCCAAGAATCTCTCCCACCTTCAAGAACAGGAATGCCACATACCCACCCAGTCACAAACTGGACCTTCTAAGAGTCTCAGGCAAAGCACACCTAACAGAAAGCAGATTAACACAATGATAATGGGAGCCTGTGTTGCCCCTTTATGTGTTTACTATACTGTATATATTTGGGGTGGGTGTGGGCATGGAACCAGGGCTGTGTGCTAAGCAAGTACTTTATTACATAGCTACATCCCAGAACTCTATTCTCAGTTTTTTAATTATTTATTTGCTCAATTATTTATAAATTTATTTATTGTGCATTTATGTGTGTGTGTGGAGATCAAAGGACAGCCTTCAGGAGTCAGTTCTCTTCTACAATGTGAGCCAAAGGGAATCAAACTCAGGTCTTCAGGATGAGCAGCAAGCATTTTTACCCACTGCTGAGCCATCTCACAGGTTCTCTATTGTCATATTCTCTTCCTCCCTCTCCTCTACCCTGAAGTGCGTGTGTGCGTGTGTGTGAGTGTGTGTACATGTGTGTATTCGTGCATGCGTTCAAACTTGCCATCCTCTTGCCTCATCCTCCCAAGGCATGCACCAACACACCTAGTTTATAAGTTTTTAAGAGTTTGGGTATATTTGGTTTTGGGTTTTTTAAGAATTTTGCTGTTATCAGCAAGAAAACGAAAAAAAAAAGGTTTTTGTTTTTGTTTTGTTTGTTTGTTTTGAGATAGGATCTCCAGTATCCCAGACTGGTCTCCCTATACAGCCAAAGGTGATCTTGAACTTCTCCTCCTACTCTCATATTGTGAGTGCTGAGATAGAGGCATGCACCACCCTGCTTGGAGTTGAAGCCAGGGCTTTGCGTATGCTACGCAAGCCTTCTACCAACTGAGCTATATCCCCAGCCCAACAGCTCTTGCTTAAAGTTTCTATATTAAAACAAGAAGCCACATGGAAAAACTATTCATATTACAAATGGACTTACCTACTGCCAAATGTCCCAGGGTGCCTGTAGGTCATTAAGGACACATGACTGTTATTTATTTTCAAAAGAGACTTTCCCTTCCTCCCCTTAGCAAACCAGCATCTGCATGGAGAGCAATGTGGCCATAAAACAAACACAGTAAAACAAAATCAAGCTCCATCCTGGTGCTGCTGGTTCAAGAGGAGGTGGCAAGTGGCTACTGTTGTAATCATTTATGTTTGATTTGGTTTAAGATTTGTGTGTGTGTATGTGTGTGTGTGTGTGTGGTACTAGAACCCATAACCTCATTTGTTCTAGACAAGCATCTTGGCACTGAGCCATGCTCCCAGCCCCTCATCGGGAGGTGCTATGCAGGTGCTCTATATTCCCAGCCTCCTTTATAGCTTATTTTGAGAAAATGTCTCACTAAATTTCCTACACTAGCCTTGGACTTATGATCCTCCTGCCTCTGGCTCCAAAGTACCTGGGATAGAAGGCCTGTGCTANCATGCCTGGGGAAGTGGCTGCTTTTTATTTTGCTTTTACTAAAGATTTATTTTATTTTTAATTATATATACATATATATGTCTATGTGTGGTAATGTACACATAAGTGCAAGTGCATGAAAAAGGCAGAAGAAGGCATCAGATTCCCTGGAGCTGGAGTTCCAGGAGGTTGTGAGCCAACTGAGTGATGCTGGGANGAAGATCCTCTGTAGGAGCAGCATCCCCAAGTTGGCCATGTCCTAAAAATATAGCAGCATCTATGCTGCCTCTGACCATGTATCAAGGGAAGGAAACAGAGAGGAGAGTTGCAGTGAAGGACACCANTATGTGGGTGGCCCTCCAGATGTCATAGACTTTGTGGGAACACCCTGTGGAGACAGGAACAGCAGTGGGCACAGGGCACAGGTCTTTCTTCTAGGTTGGATAGGTGGGCTGAGGATCCTTGCCAAAGATATAGCTCAAAGAGTGGGTTCCCAGTAAAAATATCACATCCCCTTAACAGTCCAGGTGTGATACTCACTGATGGCAGCAGCAAAGTAGACAGCGGCCCACTCTGGCCCTCCCACATCAGTCCAATAGCAGCTCATAGCTCAAACCTATCCCTTCTGATCAAGTACCTAAGGGCTTCTTATGGCTCCTGGCCAGTCAGCTAAGGTCTCCATGGTTACCTAGCTCTTCCTACCACTCTACCTAGCCCCACTGATCTCCTTGACTCTGTGATTCTCAGCCTAGACCCACAGATTCCCAAGATCCACTCAAACTTCAGAAAAAGCACGTTGGACAGTCCTATGATGCCAGGCCTTTGCCTGGGCTGTTACCTTCATCTGAGTCTTCCAGGCCCAGCTGACCTTGCAGGTGAGAAGTTTGCCTGCAACTGCTTCCAAGAAGCCTCCAGGATTCCCATGCTGGCTCAGGGGATTCATCATCTCCAGGGACTTCAGTGCCTCTGCTGGGCCAGGATTATTCTGCCTTGCAACTATTTGCCCANGCTATCTAAGAAGATAGTAAACACATCCAATTCCTACCATGATGTTAATCTTGGTAGTCAACTTGATCAGATTATGGAGTCAGCTAAGAGATATGCCTCTTAGGATCAGTTGAAGGTATCCCCTGAGAGAATTAACTGAAGAGAAAGGACCCTCCCCTAGTGTGAGCAGCATCTTCTGGTGGCAGCCTAGATACAAAAAGGTCTGAGGAGAAAATGGGGCTTCTTTCACCTGCTTGTCTTCACTGGCTGCTGGTGAGTGCATCTACTTTGTTGCTGCTACTACTGCCACCATCTTATGCTAACACTAGAACCTATCTCCTTTGGCTTTCCACTATGGTCTAAAGACTCTCTAAGAATCCTTCAGCCTTCAGTGACAAACTGGGACAACTGAGGNACNCAACCTCTAGGACTGAGCAGCTACTAGGTTCTCACCCTCTTCAGCGTGTAGGTAGCCACTACTNGTCTGTCCAGTGTATGTCACCTAACAAATCCCTTCTGTAATATATACTTATTCTATCAGTTCTGTTCCTCTAGAGCAGCAGTTCTCAACATGTAGGTCACGACCCCCACAGGGATCGAATATCAGATATTTACATTACAATTCTTAACAGTAGCAAAATTACAGTTATGAAGCAGCAATGAAATAATTTTATGGTTGGGGATCATAACATGAGGAACTGTACTAAAGATCACAGCATTAAGAAGGTTGTAAACTACCGCTCCAGAGAACCCTGACTAACAAGTGTCTAAGAAAAGTGTTTAAGAAACCACAGAAAAATCTTAAAATGCTCTGCTTCTGAGTGTGAGGTCCAGGGACCTCTAACTAAACCCTTCTGGCCTCTACCTATGTCTCCAGAAAGCCACAGCTGAGATGTCCATTGAGGACCAGCTGCTTCTCTCATCTTGTAGATTGCTGGCAAAATTGAGGCACAGAATCACCCAAGATCATAAAGGAGGAAGTAGAAAACTGAGAACCAGGTTAGCTTACCTGTTTTACAAACCGGTACCCAACTTGAGCCTCATCTCAACATCCAGCCTGATCTCTACTTAAGCTGTATCCAGAAGTACCTGGATGCCTGTCATCATTTGCTTTGGTACCTACCATGTTCCAGGTACGGGTCTACACACTGGAGTNTCCACGGGAACTGAGCAAACGGTATTGCTAACTCAGGAGTTCATGTGTTTAAAAGGGTGGGGGAGAGATACANAGTATGTTTTGTTAATCAGTTTCTGTTTCATTGTATCAGGCAGCAACTAGTCTTGTGGAAGAAGACTAAGGCAGGGAGGGGAATGTGAAGAGGGATCCAGAGGAACCCAGAGGCTGCATTTGAAAGACCAACGTCAGGGGAGATGGCTCAGTCAGTCAAGTGTAGGCCATGAGCAGGAGGGCCTGAGTTTCATCTCCAGAAACCACTTTTTAAAAAGAAAGCCAGACCAGGGGTGTGCACTTGTGATCCCAGAACATGGGAGGCAAAGACAAATGAGGATCCCCTGGGGCTTACTGGCCAGCCAGCCAGCCTAGCCAAACTGGCAAGCACCAGGTCCCAGTGAGAGGTCCTGTCTCAAAAATGATGTCTCAAAGATGGCTCCTGAGGAAGGACATTTGAGCTTGTCCTCTGCCCTCCAAGTATGCTCACAGCGACATACACACACAAACAAAAGAGGGAAGAAAGGAAAGGAAAGAGTAAAGAGGGGAAAGGAGAAAGAAGAAAGAAAAAACAGACAGACAATGGTCAGGAAAGCTTCCTTGAGAAGACATTTTAAGTGCAGGAGGCAAAGAGNAGAAACAGGCCGTTCTAGCCAGAGTCAACAGCCAGTCAAAGACCCTGAGGCAGGGCCATGCATTGGATTCAAGACACAGAGAAGGTGACATGACCGCAACAGAGGGAATACTGGTTAGAAGGGAGGGCAGGTGAGAGTCAGCCATCTATACAGAACTGTCCTCACCAATCTCTCAGCCAGAGACCTGCATCTCTTACCTCCATCACTGTCTGTGTCCCCTGTCATCTCCCAGAAGTCCAAGCCCTCTGCCTTACCCCAGAAGTAAGCCCATTACACCTGCCACAATAATACAGCANAACCAGGGTCAAAGAGTACCTGCCACCAATTTGGACAGGCAATTACCCAGCACAGTATCCAGGCTCAGGAAAGACTCATGGTGGCACACATCTTTAAAGCCACTACTAGGGAAGCAAAGGCAAGCAGATCTCTGTGAATTAAAGGCCAGCCTGGTCTACAGCGAGAGTTCCAGGCCAGCCAGAGCTACATAGTGAGATTCTACCTCAATATTAATTAATTTTGGATCTCAAGATTTTTTATCCCCCAACTACTGGGGTNGAAATCTGCTCAATGAAGCCAGAGCAGATGAATGCCTCAGTCTTCGGTAGGAGTGGGGAAGGTGACCAGAGCTACTCACCAGCTCTTACCCACATGAGGTACAGGGAGGGGAACAAATTTAATCTCCACCACCTGGGGAGAGAGTAGCCACTGGCCAGTAGCTTCTCCATCCTCAGAAGCTTGGCTTCTGTGGCTTCTCCTCCAGGCTCAGCATCTTTGTATCTGCAGGCTCCTGTTACCTGCTACCCTGCTCTATGTATTGCCTGGCCTTTATCAATGCCTACCTCCACACCAACAGAGTTCTTTCCCTGGCTAATTCTTTCTCCCTAGCCCTGGGCAAGAAGGAAATCTGGACCCCTCAGGAAGTTTCTGTGGGCAGCCTCACCATGTGCAAAGAGAAGATGTCTTGCCCTAGTGGGAAAAAAGGATGTAGTCCTGTCTTCCTCTTTTTAGGGTTCATCAATACACACAGAGAACAAAATTACAAAGCAAAAAGTTCCAACTACACATCCTCTCCAGGGTAAAGACCTTCCAAGGCTCTGCTGTGGTTAGTCTTCAGGTCCTTGAGGGCCTTCAGTCTCTTTGCCTGGTCCTCTTAGTACTCGCTCTCTCTCTCNCTCACTCTGTTTCAGGCACACCAACCTTCTTGCTGTGCCTCTAGCACAAACCAAGTTTGTAGTGGCCTCAGGGCCTTTGCACCTGCTGGTCCCTCCGCCTAGAACACTCTTCATCCACGTGATTATCTGGCTGCCTCCTCATCCTTCAGACCTCATACTTTTTCCTGTCCCTTCCCCCAAGAACACAGGTTTCCCAATACCATCCAATATAGCATTGGATACAAATAACACAAGTAGTGATGGAAGGGAGATAAAGCCAAAAACAGGGCAAACTGGGACACCAGGATGTGGTTGCCAGAGAAAAATCCCTTTTTAGACAGTCATGGAACCTTGGACCAAATTCTGGCTTCAGGAGCCCAAAAGGAGCTGAATGCTAGCCACTCTGGTACATATGATAGCATCATACTAAGAAAGATAGAGTCCAGACTGAGGGAGGAGAAAGGCTTCTTTACATTCCTTTGACAGGAGCCACTCTGAGTCTGAGGTGGCCTATTAGAACGGGACCAAAGAGGACCTAGAGAAGGTCTGAAGGAGGCCCACACACACACGAGAGAGAGAGAGAGAGAGAGAGAGAGAGAGAGAGAGAGAGAGAGAGGAGAGAGAGAGATCCACGATGAATGAAGTAAAAATGCTGTAAAAGGACTGAGGAGGGGAAGGATAGGCACATATGGGAGGAAGATTCTTGTCCATGAATTACCTAAGTGGGGCAAGCAGAGACAGTTNCTTACTTATATTTTAATTAAAGTGCTTATTTTGTAATGCTGGGGATGTTACCTAGGACTTCACACATGCTAGGCAAGAGTTCTGCCTTGACCTGGGTCTCCAGACACCACCCAGTCTTTCTTATATTTTTTTCAAAATTTTATTTATTCGTGTGGGGGCGTGTGTGGATGTGGGTACATGAGTGCCATAGAGTGAAGGTCAGAGGACAACCTGCAAGAATTGTTCCCTCCTACCATATAGATTCTGGAGATCAACCTCAGGTCATCAGGCTTAGCAGCAAAGGGCCTTTACCCATTGGCTCACCATATTGCTGGACAGCCTTCCTTGGCTCTTGGCTCCCACCTACTCCCAGCCCTATCTTCCAGCCAGCCCCCATCTTGTTCCTCCAAAGCCTGCCATATGTCATTCCTCCACCAGCTCAGTATCCAGAGGTATGACAAGAGGCAAGTACCAGAAACAGATGCTGACTTGAATGTAACCCTGCTCCCCTCATGCCGGCCACACACATCAATGGCTGCCCCAGCCCAGCCAGTCCATCGAAGATCCACTGAATTCTCACCCATCGAAACCTCCATTTGATACAGTCCCATCACCTGAACCAGATTAGTCACCTCTATCCTGGTTGCCTGGCTCCTGCCTTCATAAGCACCATACACACCCAGCAGTTTGTTCTCTGGGCTCAGAATAGCATCTAAATTCCCTGTTGAGGCCTAGCCATCCTGCTATCCTCTAGACCTCAAGGTTTTTTGTTTGTTTGTTTTTAAATTGAGAGAGAGAGAGAGAGAGAGAGAGAGAGAGAGAGAGAGAGAGAGAGAGAACCACAAGAACATGATTGCAGTGCCTGAAGAGGGCAGAAGAGGGCATCAAATTCCCTGTAGCTAGAGTTCTATCAGGTGATTATAAGCCACCTGATGGGGGTGCTGGGATCTGAGCTCAGGTCCTCTGCAAGCAAGAACAAGGGCTTTTACCAATGATCAATCTCTCCAGCCCACAAGGATCTCAATGTTCTTTCATACCTCTGCTAATTACTCCTCCAAGCACCCAGCAGTGTGCTTAGAGCCTTGTAGCTGCTGATCCTTTGGTTTGGAATCCTGTTCCTCTGCCCAATGAACACAGCTATCCATCTTTAGCTCAATCACTGTCACTCACCCAGGATGCCTTCTCTGACTCTCCCTGGGTCAAGCTATGTTACTGTTCTGCCCTGAGGCATGAACTCTGCAATATAACGGACTGATTTCATCAGGCACTGATTACTAGCCAGGCACTGTCCTCAATTCTTTAACTATATGGGTGTTTGAATGGTATCATTCCCATTTTACAGCTGGGAAAAATGAAATAAATCTACTTGCCTGAGGGTTGCAGCACTCAAACAGGAGGTAGGTGCAAGCCCAGACAGTAGAATGAGGCAGCCTGGGGCACTCAGATCACAGGGGAGCATCCCCACTGCAATGTTTTCTTGTGTCATCTCAGGAGTGGGAGGATGAGACCTTTACTCACTCTCCTTGTAATCTTTAGTAAGCCCAGAGGCTCCTTCGCCAAATGTTCACTTGCTCCCAGGCACTGTGCCAACTAAATGCTTCCCCCGCCCCAACAGCCAATGGCCTTGGGTATGGAGGTGGATAGTATTCTGCTTATCTCAGAGTGGAACATGGAGGCCACCCTCAGTCCCTCATGAGTGTAAAGGGCACTGAGATTTGTCAAGCACTATCCCCAGCTGAGGACTCATTAACACTCTCAGAGGAAGATACTACAGACCCATGTCCCAATGGGCAAACGGAACCTCGGAACTCTTTCCTGCAGTCCCGAGCTCCTAGCTTAGATCTATTGCCTCTTCTTTCCTTGACTCCTGGAAACAGTCCTCTTTGGGAGTGAGTGATGTGAGAAGGGAGACAAAGATCCCCAGTATTCCCTGCAACCTTGCTGGACTTCAGGGAAGGCCCCAGGCAGGTTGAGTGATACTGTGGGAACTCCACCCAAACAGCAGCCACAAGTGGGAGGAGCCAGCTGTAAAGGCTAGGGGGCTTCCAAGGCAACTTCATAGTCTAGGATTCCTCTCCTAGGGAGCTCCATCCAAACAATGGGTCACCCCAATGGAGGCTACACTAGGACCTTGGCGGGGCTCAGACTGCAGTCTTAGGGAGCCCTGTCTCCCCGTATCCCAGGCAGCTCACAGGTTTTGCAAACCAGGCTGGGTCCTAACAGCCTCCTCTTACCTCCATACTCTTCTTTAAGGTAGGAGGACTGAAAGTTCAAGGACTGCCAGGCTTACAGAATGAGTTCAAGGCCAACATGAACGAGTTCGTGAGAATCTTGTCTCAAAATAAAACATAAGGGCTAATAGCTGAAACCTAATAGATGACAGCTCAGTGGGTAAAGTGCTGTGCAAGCATGAGAACCTGAGTTCAGATCCTCAGATCCACAATCCGGCATTGCCCATATGTGCCTGTAACTTCAGTGGGGAGTGGGGATGGGGGCAGGGAGAGGCAAGCTCCTGGTTCAGTAAGAGACCCTGTCTCAGAAAAGAAGGTGGAGAGTGATTGAGGAAGGCACTGTAAGTCAACCTCTGGCCTCCACACACTTGAGCTCACACACACACATGCATGCATGCACACACATGCATGTACACATATACACCACATGTGAGCATACATACATAAAGGAGAGAAGCAACCAAAGTGTCTCAGTGGTGGAGTGCTCTCCTAGCATGAGGCCCTAGATTCAACCTAGTCCTAAAGAAAAAATAAGGCCCNTTCCATACCCCCAGAAGCCCAAGTCTGTCTCCACACAGGCCNTCCCTCGTGTCCCACGTCCAAACACGCATGAAACACAATTCTTCTGGGAGTAAATAAAGAATTTCTAACTTCTTATCACTTGACACACCTTCCATCAGCAGTCCAGCCAGCTGCCTCTGCCCGGTGTCTTTTCAATCTCCCCCTACATACTGGCTGCAGGATCTTCCTCTCAAGACACAATCAGATGGCTGTTACTTGCTAGCTTAAGCATCCCTCGTACCCACAGCTCTGGGAATGAAACTGTGGGCTCCTCATTGTCTTCCAAGCCCTTGTCAACCACTCCCTACCTCCTTTCTTCCCTGTACACACTTCGGATACGTCAGCCTCTTTTCTGGTCTGCAAATACACCAATCTGGGCCTTTCCCCAAGATTTTATTTCCTGGGCCCGGAAAGCTCTCCATAGCAGGTGCCATCACAACAGACTGGCTCTTTGCCTCAGACATCCTGGGCTCCCTCCTGACACTCTAACCCCCTATTCGGATGTGTGCTCTACACGCTCCTAGCACCAGCTGAAACGTTGCAATCCTATTACAGACGTTGTTTCTCAGAGGCCGGTCTACGAGGCTCCGAGACAGGGCCCTTAAGGGTCTGTGGCATTGACCATCTGCGGCACCCAGATGCCGCACCGATTCTCTGGTGACAGACAATCCTGTGACGCAGTGCCCGCTCATACATCCGGTGGTCATGGGACCACGATAGCCCCTATTCCATCCCGCGCGTTTTCCAGTCATGTCCACCTTCACCTTCGCCCTCGGGGGGCCCAGAGCTCTCTGGAGAAGGTAGCCCGAGCCCCGACCAGCTGGGAAACCCAGAGAAGTACCTTGTGGGCGAAATGATGGGGAGCTCATTGACCCTATCTTGGGG
Organism: Neotoma lepida; assembly: GCA_001675575.1. Lineage (NCBI taxonomy): Eukaryota > Metazoa > Chordata > Mammalia > Rodentia > Cricetidae > Neotoma > Neotoma lepida. The sequence goes on along the minus strand of LZPO01108013.1, from coordinate 93,070 downwards.
CCGAGCCTAGCTGGTCTTGGTCGCGAGGGTTGCTTCTAGGGCGGCGCCCCCTGAGAGGAGCACTCGTTTACCTGGGGGTGCAGGCCCAGGCGGAGTGGAGATCAGCGAACCCGAAGATGCAGGAGACACGCGGCGGACTGCGCTGAACCGAGGGACTATGCTCTCCACAGGGCCTCCACCCACGGGGGAGGAAATGGAGCTGGAGGGGGCCTCCGGGAGGAGTTTGATGGGGGCTTGGGCGTGGTCTGGGCGGAGGAGGAGCGTGGCTTCAGTGAGCTCTGGCCCAGTGCGCTCTGGCCCGGAGCGCTCAAACCGCTCGCGGTCTAAGACTCCTGAATCCTAAACTACCCAACCCGTGTCCTGGCCTCACCCCC
>LZPO01108013.1:69227-82628 GCA_001675575.1 Neotoma lepida | reverse complement strand
TCAGATGACAATTTGCAGGGATCAGTTCTCTCTGCCCATCCTGTTGATTCCAGGGATCAAGCACAGATTGTCAGGCTAAGTAACAAATCCCTTTACCTGTTTTGCCATCTCACTGGTCCCCAGCCTTACTTTTTTGAGACAGATCCTCTCACTGGCCTGGGACTCATGAGTTAAGTTAAACTAGCTGGCCCCACAAGCCAGAGATCTGTCTGTTTCTGCTTCTCCCCGACTCTGGAGTTATAGAGCCACAACTACCCTTTTTCTGTGGATTTTGGGGATCACATTTAGCCTTTATGCTTGCATGGAAAGCTGTTTACTGAGCTATCTCCTCAACTAAAGTTCTTTTTAATATTAAGAAATGGAATTCTTTTTCAATGTAAAATTAGAAATTTGTTTCTTACTTTTTAAAATATTGTATTACTTTATGTGTATGGGTTTTGAGGGTTTTTTGTTTTGTGTTTTATTTTGTTTTGCCTGTGTGTATGTCTNTGCACCATGTGTGTACTCGGTGCTTTCAGAAGCTAGAGGAGGCCATCAGATCCCCTGGACCTGGAGTTACAGGTAGCTGTGAATGGAAGTCAAACCCAGGTCCTCTGGAAGAGCAAGCAATTTGGGTTTGTTGTTGTTTGTTTGTTTGTTTTGCTGTTGGTTTAGAGTTTTANTGTTGTTTTGTTTAATTACNTGTGTCTCTGGGGGCAAGAGGACATCTACATGAGTATAGTGCCCACAAAGGCCAGAAGAAGGTATCAGATCCCCTTGAGCTGGAGTCACAGATTAGTTGTGAGTCACCAGATGTGGGTGCTTAGAATCAAACCCAGGTCTTNTGCAAGAGCAATCTAAACTATTGACCACTGAGCTGTCTCTCCAGCCCCAAGAACTGGCCTTGTATTCTATGATATGAGTTATAGTCCTCCTGCTCCTCACCCATTTGTGTATCTTTACTTCATTTATTATGTTTCTGTTTATGAATCTATTTATGTTTTTATGAAATTGAGCTTAGTTATACCTTTTATGACTTTTGTTTTTATTCCTCTAGAAATATATTTCCCACTTTCAAATTATTATGTGAGGAAAACATCCAAGTGTGGTTTATTACCCTTGGCATTTTTATGATTCTATGTTTCATCTGTGAAACTTTGATTCCTCAAGAATTAGTGTTGTGGTAAAGTTGGAGGCAAGGATCTGTTATGACTCACAGGTTCCCTCCCAAATTCGTGCTGAATTTATTTTTTAACTTTCTGTTTCTCATGGCTTCACTTCTCATCTCTTCTNTTGCTTTCCTTCCCTTCCCTTCCCTCCACTCCTCTTCTACACCCCCCTCTTTTTCTTTTCCTTTTTCAGATGAGGTCTTTTCTAATGCCCAGGCTGGTCTCGAGCTCCTGAGAACAGCTGGAACAGCAGGTTGTGCCCCACACTGGACTCACAGTGCGATACTAATTGTCATTCTGACAGCGTTAAGAGGAGGGACTCTAAGATGATTTGGCCAGAGGACTCTGCCCTCGTGGATGAATTCATTGCAACTCGGTTCCTGAATAAAATTCCATTGTGTGCATGTCCACCTGTTGATGGACACCTAGGATGATTCTCTTTCCTAACTATTGTGAATAGAGCAGCAAAGAACACGGATGTGAAATATCTCTGTGTCAAGATAGCAAGTCCTTTGGGTGCATGCCCATGAATAGTATAGCTGGATCACATGGTTAGTTCCATTCCTGGCTTTTGTAGAATTCCTAATACTGAATTCCATGATGGCCATACCAGTTTACACACCCATCAGGGGCAAATAAAGACCAAAGATGAAACTCTTTAAGAGACATTTATGCCAGGAGGATGCTGCTCTCCTGGATGTGTTAGTGTAAAAGTGGTAAACCCTGATAAATTCAGTGGGTCACAAAACAAAAAGAAAAAAAAATCAAAGTGAGAGGGGGCCTTAGAGGCAAGGAAGCTCAACAAGGGTAGAAGGGGGACAGGAGAGTGGAATGCATGTGATAAGAATACATTGTACATAACTACGAAATTGTCAGAAAAAAAATTAATTTTAAAAACCTAATTGTGCAGCAGCGGGAAGAATACCTTGGCAGTAACCAACAGCTCTCTAGTTGGATTTAAGACTCACTAAAANAGAGGGAATCTGGGACTGGAAATCTAGCCAATACCCAGGGCTAGGGAAGTCATGGACCGTGGAGGAGAGCATACCACTTTACTAAACCAACGTAATTCTTAACTACATTCTAAAAGTTTATCTTTATACTCATAGATAAGTGTAGTCTTCACCCTTTATCAAGGAAACTTCTCTTTGCAACAGATAGAGAACATTACAGAAAACCACAACCAATCAAAATGCAGAATGGTGGAGCCCAGCTCCATTGGATTCATCTACAATACAACTCCCATATCAAAGGCTCAGGGAACATTGCAGAAAGATTGTAAAAGCCAGACAATCAGGGAGTTTACTGTGAGATTGTATTTCCTAGTAATGTTCGAGTTACACCCACAAAGTCTCACCAACATAACTGCATAAACATGAGCTGAACAAGGATGACACCGATCACTGCAGAAGCCCAAGAGGCCTCAACCCTACCCAAATAACTACAGCAACTAAGGAATGCTGAGAGCAGGAAAAATTATCCTCCCTTGGGAAAAGCACACCAATTGGTTATCCAATATTAAATGGTCAGCCCTAAAAACATTTGCACACAAGTAACNTTGTATAAACTAGGCATGGTGGGGCAAGCCTTTAATCCCAGCACTCCAGAGGGAGAGGCATGAGGATCTCTGTAAACAGACCAGGCTGGTATATATACATGGAGTAACTTGTCTTAAAAGATAAGTGGAGAGCATTGAGGAAGACACCCAGCACGGACTTCTGGTGTCCCCATGCACAGTGCATGCATGCATGTGCACTGTGAATTGGCTAATATCTTTCATTTTGAGATTTACCCTTTCAATTATAACTGCATCTCATTAACTATAACAGAGAATGGGTTCATTGTTATAACTTGTAGTTTTTGAAATTTACAGTTTCTTCCTGCCAATGCTTTTGTTCCCTGTTCTGGGTTTTTGGGGCATGTTTTAATTGGAAGGGGCCTTTTTTCTAAGACCAGCCAAAGCTCAGTAGAATCTGCCTTAGACAATCCAGGGCAGGGCATGGGGAAATGTNTTAGTGGGTAAAAATGCTTGCCTTGCAAGCATAAGGGTGTGACCTCAATCTCAAAAACCCACATTAAAAAAATGCCAGCTGTGAAGGGCTTGGCAGATATCTCAATGGGTAAAGTGCTTGTGGCACAATCATGAGCATCTGAGCTAGGATCCCCAGAAATCACATATAAAGCTAGGTGCAATGTTGTGTGCCTGTAATGACAGCACTGGATGGGTGGGTGAAGAGGAGCCAGAAACAAACAGATCCCTGAAGCTCATTGGTCAGCTAGCCTATCTGAATGGATGAGCTCCAGGCTCAGTGAGATACCTTGTCATAAAGAGATCATGTACATAAGGTACCATTATATGGACTGAGTAATTTGTATTTGTGTGTGTGTGTATGTGTGTGTATGTGTGTATGTGTGTAACAACCACTAAATGAATAGAGGGAATGAGGAAAATGAAGGGGGAATGGTATAATCATATTATAATTTTTAAAATTAAAAATTAATAGAATAAGTAAATAAATAATGTGGATAGTGATTGAAGAGGATGCCTGAAGTCCACCTCTGGCCTATGTGCATGCACCCCCATGGACATGACCAAGTATATACAAAACACACACACACACACACACACACACACACACACACACACACACACACACACACACACACACACACACACACACACACACACACACACATCATGCCAGTCATGGTGGCATATGCTTGTAACCCCAGCACTGGGAAGGTAGAGAGAGGTAGATCTCTGGAGCTTGCTGGCTAGCCAGCCTAGCCAAATCAGTAGTTCCAGAGCAGTGAGAGNCCCTGTCTCAAAGAACAAGGTAGGAGAGATGACTCAGCAGTTAAGGGCATTGACTTTCTTCCAAAGGATCCAGGTTTGAATCCCAGCACATGCATGGTGACTAACAACCTTTTATAATTCCAGTTCCAGGGGATCTGACACCCTCTTCTGGCCCCTACAATCACTGCACATACATGGTACACAGACTTACCTGCAGACAAAATGTCCATACACATAAAATAAAAATAATAAACTTAAAAATAAATAAGGTGGACATCACTTGAGTAATATTTGAGGTTGTCCTCTGGCCTTCACACGATGTGCACATATTTGCACTTGTGTACACACATAGGTATATAGAAAGAAAAGAGAAAGAGAAGATGGAAAAGGAGGAAATGGGGATGGGAAGGAGACAAGAAGAAGTGAAGGGAGAAAGAGAGAGAGAGATCCAGAGCAGACTGGCAGGTGTTTGTTGGGCATAGTGAACAAGGACAAGACACATGGTGACATGAGATGTGCTGTGTACAGATAATGTGGTAGGTAGATGGGGGGGGGAGGGGAGAAGGGGATGACACAGGACACAGAATTCTGGAGATAAGAAGAGCTGTGTTCAAACAAAAGCAACTCTGTGAGCCAAAATAAACCTTCCTTCCTTGAGTTGCTTCTGTCAGATACTTTGTTATGACAACAAATAACTTATCAGGGAAGATGACAATGACAACCCCTAGGAATCAAGGCCCTCGGGGAGAAGGAGGTTTGTTGAGAATCAATCAGGGAACACCTGTCTGAGGTTTTTCCTGCCTTTCCAAGGGCTCACTCAAGTGCCCCCCAACATGTTCACATATACACAAGAAACAATACAGAAGAAACACCTGGTCCTCAGGATTCTCTGTCTCTGACTTTCTAGCGCTGGGATTATATGCACACACTACAACATCTGGCTTTTACATGGATGCTAGGGATCTGAACTCAGGTCCTCACGTTTTCATGGCAAGCATTTTATTAACTGAGCCATGTCCTCAGCACCCTAGCAATCACAAGGCCAATCACAAGAAAGGCCTAGGAACAAAACTGGCTTCCTGCTGGGCATGGTGACACACACTTGTAGTCACAGCATTTGGGAATAGGGGAATAGGTTTAAGAGTAGCCTGAGCTATAGTGAGACCCTTTCTCAAAAGAAAAAAGGGAGGCTGAGTATATAACTGCTGGTAGAGTGCTTACCTAGCACACATGAAGCTGTTGGTTCCATCCCTGGCACCACATAGACTAGGCATGGTGATCTACACCTGTAATCCCAGCACTCAGATGATCGACACAAGGGCATTGAGAATTCAAGGTCAACCTTGTGAATTGGAGGCCAGCTTGGGCTACATAAAACTCCTATTTCAGGAGGGTGGAAAAGGATTCTTCCTGTATTCTACTAGATAAATAAAATAAAATATTAAATAAATTTTAATAAAATATTACATCAAAACACTATCTATATTGTTTAGACAGTCTAAAGCTGGCCCTTCCGGGTGGCTCAGAAAGTTAAGGTGCTCACACCAAGCCTTACCACCAGAGTTTGATCTTTGGAAGCCCGATGTGGAAGAGGAGAATGGACTCCCACAAGAGAAGTTATTGAGTTCTTTTGAAAGATCTAGAACCATATTAAGAGGCCGTATCACCTAGTCTGTCTGCTACTGTCCTGTTTTCACTAAACATTTGTGACAGCAAAATAGTAACACTCTGGAAAGGCTCATTATCTGTAAATATTTGCCTGCTTCTCATATTTCTCCCATATGGATTCTCAGAAGTGGAAAAACTGGCTTGAAAAGCAAGCCTGCTACTATTCCTGCTACATGGAGCCAACTGCTGGCCCAAAGACAGCAATGTACACAGGGAAGAGCAAGCTAAAACAGGATTCTATGACGAGCAGATGCTGTTAAAACGCATAACTGCTGTGTCTTTTTTAATTAACAGTTAGTGTCTTTGAGTGACCAGGAGGTTGAATTCTTTTCACTGTGGTATTGAGTCAATTGAGTTGCTCATTTTATCTGTTTGTTCTGTGTTTGGTTGGTTGGTTGCTTAGTTTGAAACAGTGTCTTACTATGTAGNTTTGGCTTTCTGAAACTCTGTATAGAGCAGGCTGGCCTTGAACTAATAGAGATCTGCCTGCCTTTGGTGTCAGGCATCAGAATCAAATCAGGGCTTTCTACAAACTAAACAAGTGCTATTCTAATGAGCTATATCCTAGGCCTGTGAACACTCACTCTAAGTTAGGAGTTCATCCTGCTCTTGTCTCAGCACCTACATCAGACAGCTCACAACCATCTCTAACTCCAAGTCTAGGAGGGTCTCACAACTCTAGGTTCCGTGAGCACCTACAATCACATACATAAACATACACAGAGACACTTATTTTTTTTGGTGCCAGCCCTTATTTATGGTAGGGAAATACCTCACCATTGTACTATATTCCCAGCCCACATACACATAATCAAAAATAAAATAAATCTTTAAAACAATTCAGGGCCAGTTTGGGTGGGAGGATCTAGCAAGGGGGTCACTCATCAATGGAGTTGGATGCTACACAGGATGCTGTCTCTGAATCCTTGACCAGGACTGGAGAATTCACTTTGAAGGTAGCACGTTTCCTGGCTTGCCCAGTTGACATCAGCTGTTGGTGGGAGGCTTCTCCACAGGACTGCTGGAGCATCCTTTCATGGCAGAAGCTTTGTTCATATCGAACAACCCAGAAGACCAGGTCCAAATAGAGCCCTTCAGGTGAGACTGGAGGAAGCACATCCCTGGAAACACAGCCAGGAGATTACATGTGATCTCTGGTGCCTGCCCCCCCAATCTGCTGAGATGTTTAGCCACATCTCAGATTAAGAATAATGGAGACAAACAACCAAAGACTGAACCATTTGAAACCATGAGCCACGTAAGTCTGCACTCCAGAGTGGTTCTTTCAATATTTAGATCACAGCAATGAAAAACTGACAAATACACTTCCATTTATTTGCTAATCTCTGTTCTTTCCTTTAAAATTCTGAAAGTTATATGTCTTTGTGTGTAGGTGTGTGCTCATGAGTACAAGTATCTGATCCAGAGGAAACTGAACCAGGTCCTCCCTCAAAACAGTGTATATACTTAACCACTAAGCCATCTCTCCAGACCACTCAAATCACCCATTCTCTTTTCTTGGTGTGTGGGACATAGTTGTGATGTCTGAAAGTGCAGCAGCTGTCTTGAGACCCTAAGGACAAACCCCAGATACTAAGGAGGATAGGGCAACAAGACAGTAGGAGGTCACAGCTGGCTTCGTGAATCCTCTGTGTCATAACTGGACTCGCCTGTTATGTGAGAAAAAACAAAATGTACCCTTCCAGCCCTGCTTTCTTTCCATTCTATTCGTCAAATTTTGCTGGTTGCTTCTTTTCAAAAATTGGCCATACACAATCAAATGTAATCCCAAACCTTTTCTGATATATTGTGAAGCAAGGATCCATATTTTAGTCTTAAATGATTAACTACAGGTTTACAATGTTTTCACAAAACTGTCTTCAACTTTATGATGGTATGAAAGCGATATGCATTCAAGGAGAAAGTGTACTCTGAACTTTCGTCTTTTTATGGGTTACTGATATGAGATATGATCTCCCTGTGCTGGATGGGTACAGTGAACTGCAGCTTCTAGTCAGCCATCTGATCACAATGAGGCACAAGCAGTGCCACAGAGCCAAGCCAAAAACCCGGGCACAAGCCCCAGGCATAGAGCCCAACACAAAACCCAGCTGCAGAATCAAGATACAAACTCTACCATGAAACTAAGCCTCAGAGCAAAGCCACAAACCCAACAATGGAACACAGCCATAAAGGCCAGTAACAGAATCCAACATGAAACGACACCATAGAACCAAGATACAGAACTCAGTCATGAATGCAGCTATGAAACCAAGTCACAGAACTCAGCTACAAAACACAACATAAAACCCAACCATAAAACTGAGCCACAAAACTCAACCATGGAATGCAGGTTTAAAATCAAACCTCAGAGCCCAACATGAAAGAAGCCACACAACACAGACATCTGTCTCTTATACACATCTAGATGTGTATAAGAGACAGCATTAAGAGAGGGTGGGTGTCAGGGTCACCAAGGGGTGCCTATATGATTAATACAAAAGAAACATTGTGAGAGAACATCCCATGCTTACTGGATTTGTCACCACAGCTGTGTGCCCAGAGTAGAGCCCCCAGAGCCTGCTCTTGCTCTTTTTTTTTTTTGGTTTTTCGAGACAGGGTTTCTCTGTGTAGCTTTGCGCCTTTCCTGGAACTCACTTGGTAGCCCGGGCTGGCCTCGAACTCACAGAGATCCACCTGCCTCTGCCTCCCGAACGCTGGGATTAAAGGCGTGCGCCACCATCGCCCGGCTTTGCTCTTACTCTTAAATGCAACCCAAAGTGGGTGTCTCCATAGTCAGTGACCAATTCCAGCCTTTACTTCTTGACTCATCTGGTGTTATTGATNGTCTACACCTATTTTTTTTAACTTTTTGATTTTTGTTTTTGTCCTTTTTTTTCACAATATAATGTAGGGTGCTTTTTGTTGTTGTTAATACAAGTATTTAAGGGGCAAACCTAAAACAGTAAACTGTGTTATTGTCATCATGACCACCACCTGGCAATGTTTCTCTGTCTTTCCTCTTTACCTCCATTCCTTTTTCTTTCTTTTATTTTTTTAATTTTATTAACACTTTTCATTTATTTAACATCCTGACCACAGTTTCCCCTCCCTTCTTTCCTCCTGTTCCCTCTTCTCCCACTCCCATCTACCCTCTCCCCAGCTACTCCTCAGTCTCCATTCAGAAAGCCGCAGGCCTCCAATGGGCTTAAACAAAGCATGGCACATCAAGTTGAGGTACAGCCAAGCTCCTCCTCCTGCATCAAAGCTAAGCTAGGTAATCCAGCATGAGGAACAGGTTTCTAAAAGCAAGCTAAGTGCCAGGGACAGGTCCTGATCCCACTGCTAGGAGCCTTACAATAGACCAAACTACACAACTGACACACACATACAGAGGGCCTAGATTGATCCCATGCAGGCTCCCTAACTGTTGGTCCAGAGTCCATGTACTACCATGAGCTCAGGTCAGTTGTCTCTGTAGGTTCCCCCATCATCACCTTGACCCCCCTGGCTCCTACAATCCCTCCTCCCTTTCTTCAGGAGGACTCTTGGAGCCTGGCCCAGTGCTTGGCTGTGGATCTCTGCATCTGCTTCCATCAGTTACCAGATAAAAGATCTCTGATGACAATTAGGGTAGTCACCAATTTGATTACAGTAGATTGTCAATTCAGGTACCCTCTCTACTATTGATAGGAGTCTTAGCTGGGGTCATTCCTGTGGATTCCTGGGAGTTTCCTTGGCACCAGGTTTCCCCCTAACCCTGAAATGTTCCCCCTACCATGATGTCTCTTCCCTTACTCTCCCCCTCCATCCTGCCCCAAACCACCTCCTGCACCCAGCCTTCCCAACCTCCTCCCTCAAATTCCAATCCCTGCATGTCTCCCACCCCTGCCCCCAGTTTACCCAGGACATCTCTTCTATTTTCCCTTTCCAGGGAAACCCATCCCTCTTTGGGTCTTCATTATTGTCTAACCTTTCTAGAGCTGTGGGTTGTAGGTTGGTTATGTTATACTTTACTCCTAATATCTGCTTATGAGTGAGTACATACCATGTTTGTCTTTCTGGGTCTGGGTTACCTAACTCAGAATGATTTTTCTAGTTCCATCTATTTGCCTGCAAATTTCATGAAGTCATTGATTTTACAGCTGAATAATACTCCATTGTGTAAATGTACCACATTTTCCTTATGCATTGTTCCATTGAGGGGCATCTAGGTTGTTCCCAGGTTCTGGATATTATGAATAATGCTTCTGTGAACATAGTTGAGCATGTGTCCTTATGATATGATTGAGCATACCAAGACTGGTATAGGTGGGTCTTGAGGAAGATTGATTCCCTTTTTTCTGAGGAACCACCATATTGATTTCCAAAGTTGCTGTACAAGTTTGCACTCCCACCAATAGTAGAGGAGTGTTCCCCTTACTCAACATTCTCTCCAACATAAGCTGTCATCAGTGTTTTTGATCTTAGCCATTCTGACAAGTGTAAGATGTCATCTCAGAGTCCTTTTGACTTGCATTTCCCTGATATTTAAAGATATTGAGTGATATTTGAGATTCTCCTGTTGAGAATTCTGTTTAGATCTATAACCTGCTGGGGGATATCTTNCTGTATACTGTGAATATATGTTGTTCCCATTGGTTAATAAGTAAGCTTCTTTGGCCTATGGCAAGGAAGCTTAGAGGCAGGCAGGAAATCCAAGGAGAGAGACAGGAAAGAGAATGGCAGAGTCTGGGGACATGCCAGCTCACTTGCCCAAAGACCAACATGCCAGCAGACCGGTAAAGCCATGAAACATGTGGCAAAACATAGATTAGTAGAAATGGATTAATTTAAGATATAAGAGCTAGCTAGCAAGAGGCCTGCATAGGCCATACAGTTTGTAAATAATATTAAGCCTCTGAGTGATTATTTTATAAGTGGCTGTGGGACTGCAGGGCCAGGCGGGACTGGAGAAAACTTCCAGCTACATTTGGCTGCCCAACATATTGGCTCAAGTTTCCACCTAAAACCTGAGAGAACTTAATAAGAGATTCTAAAACAAAGCCAAAAACAAAGCTTCCTACTTCATGTCTTATGCAGGCTGTGAGACACCACAGCATTCAGGCTTGAGCACAGCATGGCTGATTCCCACATCAGTACACAGAGCTATCTCTAAGCTGTGCAATGCACTGCATGGTGGATTTAGCCTTTACTCATACAGACAAAAAGGGTTTATGGGCCAGCTGCATGCTACCTGATTGCAGCATGGACCCCAGAGTTGTCGGGGTAAGTGTGACTCTACTGGGTACCTCTGCCATGTTGGGAAGCTGAGGTGGGCAGAGTCAGCAGCCAGGGCTGCCACTTCAATCTTAGCCATGCTGCAGTTTGCAATGATCAGGAAAGGATTATAGATACACAAAAGACAAATTCAGATGGAATAAACCTCTAAATGGTTTACATTATATGTAAAAATGTACATAGGCTTGGAAGAGAGAGGAAAAGGAGAATAGACAAGTTATATATAGAAAGAGATAATTTTAAAAAATAAAGTCTTTAAAGAGATAATAAAATATATAAAAATATAATATAAAAATATTATATATAAATATAATATAATATAAAAATAAGCCATGTAAAGATGAAAATCACACAGAGAGTCTGGATTATATTGTCTTTGGGATTTTTAACTGCAGAAAGACATTTCATTGTAAAGGCTATTGAGTTAAANCAATATGTGTATTTTAAAGGTTGACTTCAAAATTTATGTCTAAGGATATGTTGCTTTGGAAAAGAGGTTCTGCTTTTGTTTCCACAGAAGGTGAAAACCTGTGGATTCCTTCCAGATTAATATGGTTCCATTAAGGAAGACCCCTGAGAGGTCTCCAGATGATCCAACATTCAGAANAACTTCAAGGCAACTGGCTCAGAGAATATAGCCTCACAGACTACTCCAGTCAGGACTTGACCATAATCCTAACATTTTCTTTGTGTCGCCATAAGACTACCAGCACCCCCAATCAGCAGGAAGTAGCCTAGAAAACTACTCCCACATTCCCTAAGAATAGATTATGGATGTTTGTCTTTGTTTAGAGGTTGGTTACAAATTGTTATTGGTCATAGTCAATCTTTCTAAAAGAAGAAAGAGGGATATGGTGTAGAAATGTAGGATACAGATATGATAGGATAAAAGGGTAAATTATTGAATCTACTTTTAAAAAGCAACAACTTGTTTGAAATATTTTACATTGCTGTGGATTTAGTTTGTTGATACAAATTTAAAGTTCATTTTGTTATACTATATATATTTCTACTCTTGTTTAAGGTATTATGTTTATGCAGCTCATTTAAAATTGTAATATATAATTAAGAAATACAGATTAATAATTAGTCATCTATGATAATCACACTTAGAGTAATGTTAGTTAAGTTTTCTAGGTATACATAGATATAGTTTGATTAGGTAGGTAATCTTCAAACACTTCAAAGACCTACAGNATATGGCATTTAAAATGTTTTAAAAACTTAGACTTTCTGGACAATGAGACATGTCTGCTCCTAGCAGCATCAGTTTACTTCAAGGAAGATGATGGTCATTGAAGAAACTCCATAGGAATTTTGCTTTCCTTCTAGCAAAAGTTAGCCATTTGGGCAAGAAACTGTTCTTGCCTGGACTGCTTAACAAAATGTTATATCGACTGGACATGCAGGACCCATGGAAGAATGACCACTAAATTTTGCCAAAACAAGGCGAGATGGTCCTTAAGGTTCCTGCTTCACAGAGGAGACTGCTAGACACTCTGCAAGACACAGGGAGAAACNACTGAGAGACTCTAGGCCTATAGGCTGAAGATGGATGCCCCAACATTACNGAGGAACGTTGGGTGACTGTCTGGGCAGCCAGATGTCTCTGTCATTCTAGAATTTTGGAAGTTGCTTACAATGCACTTCCTGTTTACTTAGGTAATATTCTATCCTTCTGGGGTCTTTGATAGAGTTGAAGACTAGATCGCTATAATTATAGCTTTCCTTAGTCATGATAAATTAGATATGAAATTTTAGACTGACAAATATAGCATAGATGATAAAATATTTTCTTTAATTTTGTCAAATATAAATAGACTAGATATTGAATCTGTAATTCTTGCTTGATAACTATTTGTTATATATAATTTTACNATATTAAAGCTAAAACTTTCCTTTTTGACTAGATAGAAAAGGGGAAATCCTGGGGAATATCTTTCTGTATACTGTGAATATATGTTGTTCCCATTGGTTAATAAGTAAGCTTCTTTGGCTTATGGCAAGGAAGCTTAGAGGCAGGCAGGAAATCCAAGGAGAGAGACAGGAAAGAGAAAGGCAGAGTCTGGGGAGACACCAGCCCATCTGCCTAGGAGCAACATGCCAGCAGACCAGTAAAGCCACAGAACACATGGCAAAACATAGATTAATAGAAATGGGTTAATTTGTGATGTAAGAGCTAGCTAGCAAGAGGCCTGTCATAGGCCATGCATTTTGTAAATAATATTAAGCCTCTGAGTGATTATTTTATAAGTAGTTGTGGGTCTGAGGGGCTGGGTGGGACTGGAGAAACCTTCCAGCTACAGTACCCCATTTTTAAATTGGATTAATTGGTATTTCACTGTCTAGTTTCTTGAGTTCTTTATATATTTTGGAGACCAGCCCTCTATCATATGTGGGGTTGGAAGATCATTCCCCATTTGTAGGCTGCCATTTTGTCCTGTTCACAGTGTCCTTTGCCTTACAGAAGCTTCTCAGTTTCAGGAGGTCCCATGTATTAATTGTCAA
>LZPO01108013.1:51011-65154 GCA_001675575.1 Neotoma lepida | reverse complement strand
TCTTAGGTTTGGTCTTTTCATGGTGTCTTAGATTTCCTCGATGTTTGTGTTAAGAATTTTTTGGATTTAACATTTTCTTTGACCTACAAGTCTATTTCCTCTATCATATCTTCAAATGANTGAGATTCTCTCTTCTATCCTTTGTATTCCTCTGGAGACGCTTGCATTTGTAGTTCCTGTTCACTTACCCAGATTTTCCATTTCCAGAATTCCCTCAGTTCATATTTTCTTTATTGCCTCTATTTCAATTTCTGAGTCTTGAACTATTTATTTCCTTCACCTATTAGATTGTTCTTTGTTGGCGTTCTTTAAGGGTTTTATTGATTTCTTCCAATTTTTGTTTGTCTTTTCCTTGATTTCTTTAAGGAAATTTTTCATTTCNTTTAAAGGCCTCCATCATCTTCATAAAGTTATTTTTAATGTCATTTTCTTGTTTCATCNGCATTGGGATGTTCAGGTCTTGCTGTTGCTGGGTTCTGGTGGTGCCCTTTATGTTGTTGAATGTATTCTTACACAGGCATTTACCCATCTTCTTCCAACTGGTATAGGTAGTGCTTATGCCTTTAGGGGTTGCTGTTCTTTCCAACTGGTGTGGTGGTGCTTGTGCCTATAGGATCTGCNGATGTTGCAAGGGATGGTTGGCCAAGGGGAGGATGCTGGGGTAGATGGGGTTGGGTGGCAGAGTGGGTCTTATGGGGACAGAGTCCAGTGGGTGGCAGAGGTGGTGATGCAGCCTGCCCATAGGTCTCTCACCTGCTGGCCAGCTGCTGGGATGTGCCTCTTCCTTTTGTTTTTGAGATTATAACATAATTACAACATTTCTTCCTTCGCTTTCTTCCCTCCAAACCTCCCATATGCCCTTTCCCACTCACTTTCAAGTTCATGGCCTCTTTTTTCAATTGTTATTACATATATATATATATATATATATAAAACCTCCTGATGCTCTGGCTCTGGCTCTTAAACTTTTTCTACACACTTTTCCACAATGTTCCCTGAGCCTTAGGTGTGGGAGTTGTTTGATAGATGTATTCACTGGGACTGGACTTCACAACTCTGCATTTTGATTGGTTGTGGTTTTATTTAGTGGTCCCCTTCTATTACAAGGAGAAGTTTACTTGATGAAGTGTGAGGACTATACTTATCTGTATGTAGAAGGATTTTTAGAATAAAGTTAAGGACTATACTGGTTTTGTGCATTGGTGGTTGTAGTTTCTCCTCCAAGATTTATAAGCTCATTAGGCCTGGGTATTTGGTCAGGTTTCCAGTATGATTTCCCTTTTGTTGAGTGGGTCTATAACATGAATCCTAATTGGTCTTAATAATAAAAACATGGAGTCATGTCGNGTGTGGTCGCAGCACGAGTGTGTGGGTTCACTNGGATCCATAGAAAGAAGACTCAGAGGCATCTTAAGAATGAANCTAGCCTTACATGGCTGCAGGGGGATCCAGCCTNNAAGGACTNAAGCACTTTCGCTTCGCCTAGGGCATCTTTATTCTAACAGATCAGTCAGTTAATTTCCGTACCTTCAAAGCAATCAGAAAGGAGATCCCACAGATAAAATGCCAAGTGCAAATANTGATTTCTCAAGTACCACAGTTTTCCGGAGTCAAGGTTTGCACAGGCCTTTGATCCTTTGGGGACTCTCTTATCTAAGATTCACATAGGGAGGCTAGGGAGACAAAAGGTATTTGCTAAACAAAGGATGGACCAAGGCTAGGTGCTACTCTCTGGAGCCAGGCCAGGTGTATCCCAGCAGGAATCCATCCACAGAGTCAGATATCAGTGTAAATGCTGAAAGATCAGAGAAGCAAAGCAGCCAGCCACTAGAAAGACTTCTTACCTTTACGGAATCCTCTGCCTAAAAGGGAGCTGAGCTCCTGTCTCCTCCNGCCTTATATTCCTCTTTCTGCCCAGNCATATCACTTCCCATCTCAACCTCCCTAGCGCTGGGATTAAATGCCTGTGTGCCTCCCAAGTACTGGGAGCAAAGGCATGAGATTCCAAGTGTTGGGATTAAAGATGTGTGCCATCACTGCCTGGCCTCTATGGCTAACTAGTGGCTGGCTTTGCCCTCTGATCTTCAGGCAAGCTTTCTTTATTAGAGCATACACAAAATATCACCAAAGGGTCTTTTGTGCTGTTATTGTTGTTGTTGAGGTGTTTTTGTTGTTGTTGTTTTGTTTTGTTTTTAGATAGAGTTTCATAGGCTGGTCTGCAATTGAGAATGGCCTTAAGCTGCTGATCCTCCTGCCTCCATCTCTCCAGTTCTGGGATAACAGTCATGTGCTACCATGCCTGGTTTGTTGTGCTATAAATAGAACCCTGCAAGACAAGGCAAACACTTTACTAACTGAGCTACATCCTCACCCTCTTTTTGATCTTTTTGAAACAAAGTCTAGGTATTTATCACAAGCTGACCTTGAACTAGCAATCTTCCTGCCTCTCAAGTGCTATGATTATGATCACTGTGCCTGGTAACCATGCTGTTAGAAAATTTCCTGTTTTAAAATATGCAAGGGTTTTTGTTTGAATAAGCTAAGAGGTTATGGTTTGAATGAGTATCTCCAAATGTCATGTGTTGGAAACTTAATCCTTAAAATTATATGCCAGTGGTTTCCTGGTTTCAAGTCTATTACTGTGATAAAATACCCTCACAAAAAGCAATGTAGAGGAGAAAGGGGTTTATTTCAGCTTATTAATTCCAGGTTACAGTCTGTTGCGGGAAAGTCAAGATAGGAACTTAACTTAAGACAGCTGGCCACATTATACCCATAGTCAAGAGCAAAAGAAAAAAGAAAAAAAAAGAAAGAAAGAAATGGAAAAATGAATGTGTGCATGCTCACTTATTTGCTTGCTTGTGCTCAACTCAGTTTCTTCACTCTTACACAGTTTAGGACTCTTGCCTAAGGAATAATGCCCCCTAAAGTGGGCTGTGCTTCCCACATCAATTAACAATGAAGACAGTCTGCCCACAAGCCATTCCAATATAGGCACTCCCTCCTTAAGACTCTGTTTCTAGGTGATTCTAGATGTGTCAGGTTGACAATTAAAACTAACCATCACAAACAGTATTTGAGGTATCAGGCCTTTTGGGGTCATGAAGACTTTGCCCAAATCATGGTTGACCGTATCTCCCTTTTGGGGTATTTCTTCTTCCCCTAATCCTCTTGAAAAGCCTACAAAAGGGAAGAATGCCCAAAACTCCAATGAAAGTAATCTTATGACTCTTAAGGATAGCAGCCCTTTGTTAGTGCATGTGTATAGGAAAACACCCTGTGCCTTCTAAAGTTTCTGATGTAGTGAAAGCAGTTTAATAGCTGCTTGAGGGGTGTTTAAGCCACAAAAGAACATTCTGTGCTTTGGGGGACAGCNACCAAGATGCTGCTACAGTTTTCCCCATGACAACAGTCTCCCCTGAAACAGGAGGCATGACTTCACATGGGACCACATAGGGAACTGGGGACAATCTGAAGACAGAGAGGACAAAAGCAAATGAAGTCCAAGGCCCTTATAGCAATTTTCACAGAAAAGGCAAAGTCAACAGATATTTTCAGTGGATTCCAGGTCATCAGAGTCATCCCTGTTTGCCTGGTACCTGATCCTGAGGAAACTAGGGCAGAGGAGTATAAGCTAGAGGTGTGAGGCAGCTGTTGAGTGTGAGCTTTGTACTGGTTGGTATGTACATGGAAGATTTACTACTGGGTAAACCTGTTAGTTATGGGCTCTGGATATTAGCTAATCCTGGCTAATGCTCCAGACAGCAAGGCAAAAGGGCTATGGGCAGAGCTCAAAGACAGTTGTTTACCTAATAGGTGAAATGCCCAGGGCTGCAGAGAAAAAGCATCAGAAGGTACAATGGAGTTGGGACTGATGTTAGAGTGCTGCCTGCCATGAAATCCTAGGTTTGATCCACAGCATCACATAAGCTGGGCAGAGCAGTGCATGACTATCTTTCCAGNACTCAGGAAGTAGAAACAGATCTAAAAGTTCAAGGTCATCTTTTGCCACATAGTGGGTTCAAGCCTGGCCTGTACCACATAGTGAGACTCTGTCTCAGATAGGTAGATAGATAGATAGATAGATAGATAGATAGATAGATAGATAGATGATAGATAGGTAGATAGATAGATGATAGGTAGATAGATAGATAGATAGATAGATAGATAGATAGATAGATAGATAGATAGATGAGGTTGAGGGTGCTTAGTCAATAAAATGCTTGCTATGCAAGAATGAAGACCTGAGTTCAGTCTCCTAAATCTATGTAAAAGTCTGGGCTCCATGGTTTAGGCCTATAATCTCCATGCCAGCTAAGCCAGTCAGTCTTAGCTGAGTTAATGAGCTCCAGCTTCAATAAGAGAACTTGTGTTAAAAAATAAGGTGGAGAGTGATTGAGGAAGATACCAAATGTGCCCCCACACACACACACACACGGCATAATGCATAGACCTCTTTCTCCCTTGTAAATCTGTTCATCTGTCTCTCTGCACCTCTACACCTGTTCACTGTCTCAGCCCCTTGTTCAGCTAGCTTTTCTTTAAAGACAGGACTCTGGGCCTGGGGAGATGGCTTAATGGTTAAGGAACTTTCTGAACAAGGGTAAAAAAAAATCGATGGCTCTCCTAGCCCACAAGGAAGGAAAAGCAAAACCAAAGCCTGGCATTTGCCTCTGTGTCTATCTCCTTTACTTTAGTCAGTCACCAAGGAGTACCTACCTAGAAACTGGTAATGGGGATTACATAAATGGCTCAGTGATTAAGACCATGTAGTGTTCTTGCTGATGACCCAAATTCAGTTCCAGCACCTGGCACAGCCATATCTGATGGGAATGGCAGAAGTCATAAAGCCAGCNCAGCTGCTTAACAAAGATCCAGCAAAGCTGGGTCACGTGATGGCTGCTGTGCCACCTTTGGTTTCTCCACCTGTTGCATACTTGGGGGACTTTTAATATTTATACAACTTGGGGATATTAGATTGATGGGAAATTTTTTATGAAGCATTTATGCCTTCTCCCAGGAGTACTGCTTCTAAGCTTCCCTGGGAAAGTCCTGAACATACTACCCTTCCCGCTTTTAGGGAGATAGCCTTATTTACTTGAAGGTCTTCCTCACACTTTGGAGGTTGTNACACACATAAAGAAACCAGAGGTCTCTTTATGAGATGATGAGGCATTCTTGAAGCATCTGTCCCTGTACTTACTCAGAAACAAGATAATCAAAACAAAGTAAACTTACAAAGGTTAACAAGATTCCCTGGGCTAGAGGAGTTGGCCACAGATCAGATTGCACCCAGTATACACTCAGGTGACTACGTGGCATAAACAGCAACAAAGTTAGATTGGCTGGAGTTACCTCAGCCCTACACAGGGACTTATACTGATGAGCAAAGAATGGAGTGGAAAGATGATAAAAGAATGAGATATCAGGACCTCCCTTTCTTAGAAATGTTAGCACATGCAGAGCCACTGTGGTGTCATATGACTAAAGAACAATAGAATGCCAGGATTAGACATATAAAAAATTCTATAAAGATATAAAATATAAACATCGTATTGTATTATATTATGCCAGAATTTGAATAACTTTTTGAAAAGATAACTCTGTTTTGTCATAATTTACCAATGATGATGAAAAGATGAGCAAAAGAAAGTGAAACATATGTCCAAAAACAAAAATGTCATGATCTATGTTTTAGATCTATNAATCTATCCCTGCTTACTAAATTTTGTATAAATAAAGAAGCACTCTGACTGCTAGTCAGTCAGGCTGCAGGATTCTCCCAACCATTGTGCCTGGCTCATTCCTTCCCTTGCTGATTCCTGACATTCTCTCTGGGACCTTTCCACCGCCGGCAGCCCACAGCTTCCTGTAACTCCAGCTCCTGGGGATCCAATGCTCTCTTTTGGTCTTATGGACATCTTCACTTAAATGCACATACCTACACACAGGAATGCATAAACTTAAAAAATATATAGAAATTGTCTTCACTGCCTAGCCTGTCTCATCCCCCTTCAAAGCTGAAGGCTCAAACATAAGAGTAACTGAGACATTTTGAATGTATGTGTGTGTGCACCCATGCATGTGGCATGGGGCGGCACGTATGCATGTGCTGGTACACATGTACATATATGTATATGCATATGCATGTGTATGCATGTGCATNTAGAAGCCAGAGGACAGTCTCTGGTGTCACTCTCCAGGTGCCGTCTACCATTTTTTGAGTGGTTTGTTTGTTTGCTTGCTTGCTTGTCTGAAACTGGGTCTTTCATTGGCTTGGAACTTATTAAGTAAACTAAACCATCTGGCCATCAAGCCTTAGGGATCATCCTGTCTCCAGTTCCCCAGCTTGGGGGTTACAAGTCTATCCTATATTCTGGTTTTCCTTAAATATGGANTCTAGTATTTGAACTCAGGTCCTCAGGCTTGCATAGCCAACTCTCCAGCCCCACTGAAGTATCTCTGCTTTTTATAGTGTTCAGCTCCAGACCTCCAAATCACTTAAAGGTCACCTCCAGTCATTGTCCTCAGCCTACAGCAGCCCTGGATTTCTGGCAAAATAAACCTTTGTGGAACAACCATACCCAAATGAGGACAATTTCTGCAATGATGAGGCTGCATTTTGCTTGTCCCCTCAAGAATAGGACTTCTTCCAGCCACTTGTAGAACCACAACTCAAACAATGAACAACCACACCCTGTCTAGAACAGCACTGCTTAATTTTGCATACCTCTTTCCCCCTACTACCAACCCTTTCTCTGTTTAAACCTAAGGCTCATGTCCNGTCCCCAAAGACAAACTCACTGGAACATTTCCTTTTTCCTTTTCCCAGGGTGGCCACATTGATTAAAATTTTCTCTGTTTTTCATCATTACTCATCTATAATTTTTGGGCATTTATTTATTTATCTTGTGTGTGAGGACAACTTGTGAGAGTCAGTTCTCTCCTTCTACCATGTGGGTTCCAGGATTGAACCTGGGTCTTCAGACTTGTCAGCAATCGCCTTTACCCACTGTGCCTTCTTCAGGTCCTACTTATCTATTTGAATGGTGTATTGGGAAGGTGGCTCAGCCTGTCCTCTGTAACTCCCAGAACTAGGTTTTGTTATATGACTCCACTAACAGGCTTTGTAACTAACAGTCTTAAAATCTCAGGCTGTTCCCACGGCTGTTACACCTGCATTGAATGCATGCCCACACCACAACTTGCCAAAATCTGCTCTTGGCCAATCTGACACCAGATTGTACATAACCTTGAGANAGATAGAGGAGGAAGAGGAGGAGGATCCGTCCCAGAGGCAAGACAGCCTACCTTTCAGTCCCTGAAGGAGGTTGAGAGTAGTCTCAGTGTTTCTGCTATTGTTACAGAATCTTACAGGCTGGGTAAATTATAAACCACAGAGGTGTATTTGCCCTGAATTTTATAGGCTGAGACAGCCAAGATGGTGCCACCATCTCTCAAAGACCTTCTGGTATGTCAGAACNTAGCCAAAAGGTAATGAAACATAAGAAAGTTTGAGTTACACTCATCTTTTTGTTAACACACATATTTTCCTGCTATAGTAATCCTCTCATAAGAGCCCAGTACTTGTGGCTTAGTCACCTTGTAAAGGTATCAACTTTGGAGAGAATACTGAGATAAAAAGATTTAAACAGAGATAGCAGTCTGGGAGATGGGAAGAGGAGGAAGTGAGGTCAACCTAAACTAAGTATGTGTAAAAGAAACTACAAGGAAACTTGCTACTGTGTAAGCTAATTTAAAACGATTTCTTAATCTTCTTCTTATTTATTCATTTATTTATTTATTTATTTATTTATTTATTTATTTATTTATTTATTTTGCAATACTGGGAATGGAACCAGAGTCTCAATCAAGATAGGCAAGAGTCTAAGCAAGTACGCTACCAATGAGCCAGGACCAGAGCACCTCACTGGGGGATTCTAGGCCGGGGCTCTACACTGAGCCATGCCCCCAGCCCCAAACTGCTATACTGGAAATTCTTTTTTAATATGTGGGCTGAGGATGTTGCTTGAGGGTGGGACACTTACCTAGCATACACGGAGTTCTAAGTTCCATTTCTACCATCACAGACACTTGATTTTGATGATAACATATAATTACATTTCTCCCTTCCCCGTTCCTGCCTCCAAACTCTTCTATATACCCTTCCTTGCTCTCTTTCAAATTCACGTACTCTTTTTTTAACTAGTTATTATATATATGTGTGTGTATGCATTTTATATATGTGTCATATTTGCATACATATATATAACATATATATTCCTAAATATAACTTGCTCANTCTGTATAATGTTACTTGAATATATGTTTTCAGGGCTGACCATTTGGTATTAGATAACCAGTTGGTGTCCTCTTCCTTGGGGAAGACTATTTCTCCCACATCCAGCATTCCTCAGTTGCCTGTACTTATTTGTGTAGGGCTAGGGCCTCATGGGCTTTCCCTGTCCACTTCGGCAAGTCCATTGCTGTTATCCTTGTCCATTGTTGTCAGCCTATGTTTAGACAGTCATGTTGGTGAGACTTTATGGGTGTAGCTTCTGACATTCCTAGAAGATATACTCTCACAGGAAACTCCCTGATCAGGCTCTTAAAATCTTTCTGCCCTCTNGTCTACAACGTTCACTGAACTTTAGGTGCAGGAGTTGTGTTGTAGAGGTATCCATTGAGACTGGGCTCCACAACTCTGCATTTTGATTGGCTGTGGTTTTCTGTAGTGGTCTCCATCTATTTCAAAANCAAAGTTACTTGACAAGGGGTGAAGGCTACACTTGTCTATGGATTTAAGGACAGATTTTTAGACTGTTATTAAGAGTTATGCTGGTTTAGGAAAGTAGTGGTTGTAGATTCTCCTCCAATATCCATGACTTCACAATCACTGAGTAGATAGCTGGGTTTCCAGTGCCAGACCTGGCTTACTTCTTGTTGAGTAGGTCTGAAGTCCAATTAGGAAGCTGTTGGTTACCACTAAGGTATTCATGCCACTACTCCTCTCTTACGGTATTGTGCCACACTGGCCATTGATGTGGTTCGTGGGCTCCACAACTGGGCAGGACTGTTGGTTACCTCCCACCTTTGGAAGCTTGCATAGAGCTTTCTGGTACGATGAAAGCTAGTCCTCAGGGAAAGGGCATTCATAGCATTCCTACCTTAAGGATCACTGGGCTCTGCTTCTGAAGTACATGGCATCTTGAGCAATAGGAACTTACTTTCCACANGTAGGGGGGCAACCAAGGAAAACAGCAGTAGTCTGTATGTTTTGGATGTTCCTTGGACAGCTCTGGCCAACAACTAAAAAGAGGACTTCTCATGCCTGGCAATGGGGTTTTTGTTAGGTGTCTTTGGCTCTTGGAGGGGGCATGTCAGCTCAGTTGAGAGAAGTTCATTTCAGTTGTATACATATATTTATACACAGAATTACATTATTATAGGGTTATTTTAGGTAAATAGTTGATAATATGATTCCTTGTGGATCTTTTCAGATATCCCTATTCTTTTTTCTAAATAATTTATTTAAATTTATTTTATGTGCATTGGTGTGAAGGTGTGAGATCCCCTGGAACTGGAGTTTCAGACAGTTGTGAGCTGCCATGTGGGTACTGGGAACTGAACTGGGGTCCTCCAGAAGAGCAGCTAGTGCTCTTAACCAGCTAAGCCATCTCTCCAGCCCCCAGATATCCCTATTCTTATTTTACCTACCTACCTCCTTCTTCTGTATTTACCTCCCTTGCCCTTCCTAAAGAGTCCTCCTTTCCCCAGGTGAGGGACTATTTACTGGAGTGAGTGTGGGCACTGTGCCAGTCACTACACCATGAAAATGTTCATATTGCCTCCTTTCCCATCTCCTGTGTTCCCTTCTTGCCAGTCCCCTAAAGAGAGCCTTGTTCTGCCTTCACGTCACATGTATTTTATTTCCCTCCATTTCCCCTTCTTTAGAGTTTGTTCATCCCTTTTCGTGACCCCTCCTTCATGCACACATCTGTAAATTTAAATCTAGATTCTGAATGTGAGAGAAAACATATGGTATTTGTCGTCCTGAGTCTGATTTCTTTCACTTAACATGATGCTCGCCAAGTCCATCCATTTTCCTGATAATGTGATTTCATTTTTCTTTGTGGCTGAATGGAATCCCATGTGTGTATATATGCCACATTTTCTTTATCTTCATTTGTCAGTGAACATCTAGGTTAGTTACATTTTTATTTGAGATAAACTTTTATTATTTTTAATTATGTATATTCTTGTGTGTCTAACGGCATGTACATGTGAGGGCAGGTGTACTTGGAAGCTAAAGATGTTAGATCCTCCTGGAGCAGGAGTTACTGGCAGTTGTGAGCTCCCCAGTGTGGGTGCTGGGACTGAACTTGGGTCCTCTACAAGAGTGGTACATGCTTTTAACAGCTGAGGATTCTCTCCGTCCCCTGATTCCATTTCTTAGTTGTTGTAAATAGTGCAGCAATGAATATGGATGTGCAAGTATGTGTGGTGTATTGGCTTAGAGTCCTTCAGGTAGATATCTAGTATTATCTCCCTGTGTCATATAGTGCTTCTATTTTTTGTGTTTTGAGGAACTTCCATCCTTATTTCCATAGTGGCTGCAGCTGTTTACAGTCCCATCATCAGTGGCTAAGGGTTTCACTTTCTCCACATCCTCAAAAGTATTTGTAGACATTTTATGTTTTGGCATTTATTTACTGTGTTTGTGTGTTGTATGTGTCCATGGGCAAACAGGTGTCACAGTGTGCATATTGAANTCAGAGAACCACTTAACAGGATTTTGTTTCCTCCTACTTCTGTGTGAGTTCCAGGGATTGAACTGAAATTGTCAAGCTTTGTGGCAAGTGCCTTTACTGAATGAGCCATCTCCCCAGCCCAGGGTCTTTCTCTTTAAAATTTTTGTTACACTTTAACTTGTCTTTTGTTTTGTTTTGTTTTGTTTTGTTTTTTGTTTTTTGTTTTTTGAGATAGAGTTTCTCTGTGTAGCCCTGGCTGTCCTGAAACTTGTTCTATAGACCAGCCTGGCCTCAAACTCACAAAGATCCTCCTGCCTCTGCCTTCTGAGCGCTGGGATTAAAGGTGTGCACCACCACCGCCTGGCATGCATTTTAATTTGTGTATGGGGACAGGGGTGGCCAAATGTCAGACCATGCTTGTGGAAGTCAGAGGACAATTTTTGGGTGTTGGCTCTTTCCTTCCATCATGTAGGTCCTGGGGATCAAACAAAGGTCATCAGACTTGGAAGCAAGTGCATTTACTGACTGAGCCATCTCATTGGCNCCTGGCTCTTTCTTTAGAAAAGCAGACAAGGATCCAATTGATGCCTCTTAGCTGGAGACATAAGCCTTTCGTAGCTGAGCTCTGATGGCTCTGGGGTGATGCTGGCCTGCCTTTCCAGAATGTCTAAGTGATTCTGGATCCCTAGAATATTGAACTCTGTCCTTACTGNTCCATCTCCAAAACAGTGCCTCCTCCTCTGTCTCCTCTGTTACCTGTATCACATTGTATAAAGCTGATTTTCAGAAATCCCTGTCTGGGTGTGAAGTCAGTGAGGGAGCATTCTATTTGAAAGGTGTGATTTAGTGTGGGGGCAGCCTGCAGGCAGAAAATGAGGATAATCCAGCAAGAATGAGGGAGGGGCTCAAGAGCCCCCACTCCAGGATGAGAAGCTATTGGCAATGATAGCTGCTGGGGGACAGAGAGTCAGTTTCTTCATGGATGTAGGCCCTGGTAGATACCCANGTTCCAGTGGGTGGGTCCATACTCCTGCATATGAACAGCACTAATTGGATTGAATGGATTTTAAAAAGGTTATAAAATTGGGGGAGGGAGACGGTAGGAGACCTGAGAAGACTAGGAAGGAAGGAACAGAGACTGGCTATGATCAAAATGCATTGTACACACACAGAAAGTTCTCAAGGAATAAATTTGAGAAATATTAAATAAAAAAGAATGTAGGTGGGCAGTGGTGGCTCATGCCTTTAATCCCAGCCCTCAGGAGGCAGAGGCAGGTGGATCTCTGTGAGTCTGAGGTCAGCCTGGTCTACAGAGTGAGTTCTAGGACAGCCAGGGCTACACAGAGTAACCTTCTCTTGCAAAAAAAACAAAAACAACCAAAAAAACCAAAAAAACAAAAAAAAAACAAACAAAAAGAATGTTGACCTCAAAAACTTAAAAATCATAAATAAATAGTTTTTAAAACCATTGTGCTAGTGGAGAGAATCTTTCTTTTTTAAGGATGTTCCCCTGTACCAGAGGATGGCCCTACAAAGGGGCACAGGCAGGCTGAAATAAGTGGGAGGGAAGAAGGAGGGGGAGAGAGGGGTGGACAGATAGACGGACAGATATAAGACATGAAGTTGGTGGATATACTGGGAGGATATTGGAGGAGTTGGAGGGGCACATAGGGGTTACAATCATATGTTATCATATATATATATATATATGAAACTCACTCTCACTCTCTCTCTCTCTCTCTCCTGCTGTCTCTCTCTCTTTCTCCTGCACACATACTACGTGCACAGAGATACTAGGCAGCAGTCCTACTGGGTGACTGTTTCCTCAAGACAGTTGGGCACGTGAGAAAACCCCACAGAGGTGATTCCAGTTCATTTCCCATGATAGCAAAGCCTAAATGTCGTACAGACATCTCCAACCAACAGGATTTCACATGGTCCCCATGTGATAGGATGGCTCACGCTGTGCTGGAAAGGGTGTTTAGATGCACAGTATCATGGTCAAGTGTGTTTGCCCCGTGTGAATTCTTCAAGTGTACTGTAAAAAATAAATCATTCTGATCCACATTCAGTATGAGGTGTGCTTAGAGCTCATCAAAGAGTCACAGGTAAGAGGGGNGCTTCAGGCCCTCTGCACCTAGCTGGTAGCTGGCAGTCAGCTATGTGGCTGAGCCCACACAATCTGAAAATGAAGCAGTTTCAAGCCCCAGTATATTCATTAGATAAGNTTTTGTGTCCAGAACCAATAGGATGGGGACTTGAGGAAGGAGCTGTGCTAGAGGACCACAAAGAGTGCAAGTCTGTGGAGTACCTGTCTATGAGAAAAAGATTCAGGGACTCGTAAAACCACTGTCTTGTGCCAAATCAGTACACCAGCCATTTTTGCCTTTTTACTATGCTATTGTCCTTTTCTGCAGAATCATATATTAAAAACTGTTTCAAAAAAAAGAGCCGGGCATGGTGGTACATGCCCAACACTCAGGGGGTAGAGGCAGGCAGGTCTCTGAGTGAGAGGCCAGCCTGGGCTACAGAGCAAATGCCAGGAAAGCCAGGGCTACGTAGGGAAACCTGTCTCAATAAATAAATAAATAAATAAATAAATAAATAAATAAATAAATAAAATTAAAATGAACAAAAAACTTGCCTCACTTTCTCTCATCTCAGATTTGCTATCAAAGAGTAAAAGTCTGTTTCTTTCATGTAGTAAACCATTTAGTTTAATGGACTTAATGTGCCTGAATTAAAGTGCCTGAAAAGAAGGCTGATTAACTGAATAGAACCTCTAAGACTGTTATAGAGGGTGGAATGTTGCAAGTCCAACATTAAACTAAGACTGAATAGTCTGTAATCACAGTACTGGGGAGGCTCAGTCAGGAGGGTTGCAAGTTCCAGCCCTGTCTGAGCTACATGGAGAGTCTCTGGATCCAAGAAGAAAAAATGGAGAGGAGGCATAGAGAAGGAAACATAAGGAGGGTGGGGAATGAGAAGGAAGGGAGGGGTGGGGAGGGAAGGGGAGGAAGGGAAGGGGAAAGTAGAAAGGAAAAAAAAGAGAGAAGAATTAAAGTGCCTGGGGGAAAAAAAGCTGCTTAACTAAATAGAACTTCAAAAACTGTATAGAGGTTNGAATGTTGTAGGTCCAGAACCTAATAACAATTACTCTTTAACTCCCTCAATAGCTATTTCTTGCCCAATTCTACCAACCCAGAAGCTAAGAGTGTCATCAGATGGTATCTGAGGCCTGAAACAGACAGTCCCCACTCCTCTGTTACCCAACTCTCTGAGGTTTCCACCAATGTGTTTGAAAATTGTGTTGATTCACAATCTTCTTTGTTGNTTTTATAAAAGCTTCATGAAATTGCTACCTCATTGCAACATGGACTCTGAGGACGTGT
>LZPO01108012.1:176911-196979 GCA_001675575.1 Neotoma lepida | reverse complement strand
TAAGTTCTTAGGTGTCAGTCTATCAAAATATAAAAAGAGCCTGCAAGCTAGATGTGGTGATTTGAAGAAGAATGTCCCTCATAAGCTCAGATGTTTAAATACTTNATCCCCATTGCTGGCACCGTTTGGGTAGGTTTAGGAGCTGTGCCCTTGCCANAGGAAGCATGTCCCTGGAGGTAGGCTTTGAGAGTTTAAAGACTTGTGACATTTTGCTTTCTATGCTTCATGTTTGCAGTTCAAAATGTGAGCCCTCAGCTTCCTTCTCCTACCACCATGTCTTCACGCCACCATCATGGACTTTAACCCTCTGGAGCCATGAGCCCAAATAAAATTTTCTATAAGTTGTCTTGATCACAATTTTTATCACAGCAACAGAAATATAACTAATATACTAGGAAACTACAGAGTGGTTATGAAAGAATTCACAGAATATCTAAATTAAGTGGGGAGACTGTGAACTAGAGAACTCAACAGAGTGAAGTTCTCCCCTAAACTCACCACAGATGGAATGCAATCCCAGACCTACAGCAGAACTTACTGTGGAGATAAACAAACCAACTCCACCATGGACAGTAACATGCAGGAAAGGGCAAATAACTAAAGCACCTCTAGAAAGAAAAATTAAGTTAGAGCACTCGCATGATTGGGTTTTAAAGTTAAATCATCAGGAGGATGGCACTGGCAAAAGGATAGAATGTACCAGCCAGAAATAGATCCAGACTCATGACCGAGTAATCCTGAAAAAGGAACAAAGACTATTTGAGGAGAAGAAAGACTAGCAAACTGTCATGGAACATAATATGCAAAGGTGTGAATCTTGGCCCTGTACCCNCTATACAAATTAATCACAGATAGACCNCAGGTTTCAATAGAANANACGAATATGGAATTTTCAAGCACAGGAAGAAATATCTGTGACCTTCATTAGAGCCCTGGGTTCTAAGTGATGGCATTAAAAGCATTCTGCATAAAAGAAAAAGAACTGATACATTAGACTNCTAGCAAAATGAAAAGCTTTTGCTCTATGAAAATCCTGTTAAGAGATAAAAGAAAACCCATGGAGAGAAAATATTTGCACATCACATGATAAAGGAATGATATGGAAATTATATACAGAATTGTCCAAGTTAGTAATAAGAATAAAAATTCTACTAAAATAAGCACAGAGTCAGGGCTATCCGTCAATGGTATAGCATTGGCCTGACATGCACACAGTCTTGGGTTCTATCCCTGCTACTGAAAAAAAGAGACAAAAACAATGAACAGAATGTTACCAAGGAAGACATGCATACAGCAGACACAGACAGACAGACAGATAGACAGACAGACAGACAGACACACACACACACACACACACACATACACATACATCACATCAAGCTCTAAAGAATCTGAC
Organism: Neotoma lepida; assembly: GCA_001675575.1. Classification (NCBI taxonomy): domain Eukaryota; kingdom Metazoa; phylum Chordata; class Mammalia; order Rodentia; family Cricetidae; genus Neotoma; species Neotoma lepida. The sequence goes on along the minus strand of LZPO01108012.1, from coordinate 195,583 downwards.
ATTGAAAAGCTCACGAGTTGCTGGGGGATGGGAATGACGGAAGTTTAAGCCAGTGAAGAATCACTGGCAGTTTCTTATAAACTTAAACATACACTTGCCATGTGACCTAGCAATGTTGCTTCAGAGAAATGAACTTCACATATCCTACACACATAAATACACCTATGAACGCTCAAAATCTGGGGACAATCTTTATGTCCTCCAGCAGGTTAACGGGCTCTGGAACCCATTTCTATTGAAGAATGCTACCCAGCCATAGGGGTGGAATGTTGACACATGCCATCACTCAGCCCAAGGTCAAAGCATGTGTTCTATGCTCAAAAACCAATCACAAAGGGTTATACAGACAATGACTCTACTTACAGAACATTCTGGGAAAAACTCAACTACAAGACTGGAAACAAGAGCTTTGATGGTCCCTCCTAGGATGGGGCTGGGGCAGGTTTGCCTATGGCAGGGCAGCATAGGAAGGTTTTTTAGTTTTTTGTTTGTTTGNATTTTGCTTTGTTTAGTTTGAAACAGAGTCCCTTTCTAGTCCTGACTGCCCTGAAACTTGCTATGAAGACCAGGCTGGCCTTGGACTCACCAAGATCTGCCCGCCTCTGCCTCCATGCCCAGCTATGAGGGAAGGTTGTGGAATTTGTTGGCAGTGATGGCTGCATAGACCAGCATGTGCATTAAGACTCACATACTACCAAGGCAGCATACTTAAANTGAGTTTTCAAAGTACAGTAATACAGACAATATCCCAGAAGTCCAGGAGGGGAAGTAACAGGTAAATGTCCTGAGTTCCTGGCATCATCCTTGAGCAAGGCTGAAGTGATCACCGTGATTCTCTTAGTTATGTTGAGGCAGGATGAACATTCAAGAGCATCCCTGGTAGGGAAGAAATAGGGTATGGATCTACCAGAGGCTAAGTAATTAAAAACTAACTAAAGCAAAGCTTAACCATTTAAACAAAGGAAAACAATAGTGGTCAGTGAAGCAAAATAGAAAAATAAATAAATTCAGATGAAGCATTCTAGTTAAAATCCAAAGATGGTATTTTTTTTTAATTTCCTGTTGCTCTCCTGTGTCATGGAGATCCTGCTGTTTTGGATCTGTAGGTTTGTCCCCTTCACATGCTCCAACAGTTCATAGATGGGGTGGATGCTGGGGTGGGCCACCTCANAGCCTTGGTTCTGGGCCTGGGTAGTAGCTGGGTTGGTCAGCCCACTAGCTTTGCCTCATCATCACTACCCAGAAGAGCTCTCCAGCACCACCTAGGCGAGCCCACCCAATGCAGCCTACAGCAAGGAGCACAGTCAGTTCTCCTGCTCTCGGGACCCTCAGATCTGGGTCCCCCTCACTCTTACTGCCAGCGCCAGCTCTGCTGTTTTGCTCAGACAAGGTGCAGGACCCTCTCCCAATTGCTATAGGGGGCATACGAGGGGGGGAGGGAGGATGGGGTCAGCTCTCCTGCTCTCCTGCCCTCAGGGCTGGCTCACCTGTGCCCCCAACAATAGAGCATCAGTTGATTCCTATATTAGTTACTGCTATTATGTCCCAACTGCATGACAAAGAGGCATGGAGTCAGGAGTGTGAGACAGATGCTCACAGCATCTGCAGACAGGAGATGGGAGCCTGGCTGTAAAACCTGAAGGGCTGTCCCTAGTGAGCCATCTCCTTCAGCCAGTCCCACCTCCTAAAGGTTCCACACCCTTCCAAAATAGCATCACCAAGCTGAGGAACAAGTGTTCAGACACATGAGCTGGTGGGGGACATTTCACATTTAAATCACAATTCCCAAACTAGAAAAGGGCAGTAGAAGGAAAAACATGGATTTTTATCTCAGCAATGACGCTGTAACATAAACTGGCACACTGTGAACTAGTTGGATTAGCTGCGAGAATGCACACATGGCCCTAACCTCAGAAAGCTCTCAGTGTAATTAATCATAGTGCTTAATTAAACGTCAAAACCAAGACAATCTCATAAATGAGAAATATTTAACACAATCTAATGCATGTTCAGGAAAAATACAAAAAGGAAAATCCTTGGTTTTTAAAAAGTAGCTATATGCTTTATTCCTGATGGGGATATGTTAAAAATATTATTGTGTAATTGAGAATCAGCCAGATTCCTTTATCCAGTGGTGCACAATGAAAACAGAAGATTTATATGTTTATTTGTTTGTTTTTGAGACACACCCTCAATATAGCTGAGGATGACCTTGAGTTCTGATGATCCTGNTTTTTAAATCTGATGATCCTAGATTTTTAAATCTGAAATGGAAAAAAATCTAAATAGACATATTTTGAAGTTAAATTGGTCTTAAAGTAAATTCAAAACACCATAAAGAAATGATTATATAATCCATCTAGAAAAGGTAGGTTAGATATAAAATCAATACAATGAAACTAATGTAATTAGGGAATGCTCAGAAAACCCAATTTTAAAAATCATTTAATTCAGCAAAGAAATTAAGCCTAAAAGACCACCAATGCATTCATGGAAAAACATCAGAGATGAGGCAAAGGTTTAAGTAGACAGTACCCATGGGTTAGCTCTGCAAACCTATCAGTTCAACCAAAAACCTTAATGAGGAGGAAGATGATAATAGAATACATGTGATTACTAGGGATGGAAAGGTTTAAGGGGAATGGTGTGAAGGGGATGGGAGAGGGAAGGAAGGAGGAGGAGCCTGGGGATAGAAAGGATTCAAGGGAATGGGGAATGGGCAAGAAATGGGAGGGTAGTAACCAAACTAAGGATTTTTGAAAAGCTATATGAAAACCCACTCCTTTGTAGGCTAATTAAAATGTATAAGCATGGGTGGATTNTGCTGTTCCCAAAAGCTGTGGTTTACTAAACAAAAATTCTACTGCCAAATCCTGAGAGCTGTTGGTCAGGAAGGCTGTGTTGGTTTGAATGAGAAGGCCCTATAGGCTCCTATGTTTAAATACCTGGTTCCNCTGGTAGTGGAACTGTTTGGGAAGGATTTGGAACTGTGGCCTGACCTTGGTGGAGAAGGTGTGGCACTGGGGGTCAGCTTTNAGGTTATTAACNGCCCCCCAAACTGTAAGCAACCCTCCAGCTAAATGCTTTCTTTTATAAGAGTTGCCTTGATCAAGGTGTCAGTTCACAGCAACAGAACAGTAACTAAAACCGAGGCTCTGGGGGCCTCCTAACAACACAGGCTATTGCAGTTTCTCTTCCTTGAATGACATAAAGAGATAGCAACACTGTATTTCTAAAGACATCACACATCTCCCTTGTGAGACACAGAAAAGTCAAACTGGAACTGAGCCGGAAATTGTCTCCCTGGTAGCTAGCTTTCATGGCCAAAATATGCTATGTAGGCTACTGCAGGATAAGTCATCAATGATCTTACCCAGCAGTGGACCTTGCATGCCACAATAATGATCTGGTGTAATTGTGGCATGAATTTTATGAGAGGTGTGACAGCTCTGATAATCCTGGTTGTCAACTTGACTGGATCTGGAATTAACTAACGCACAGGCTACTGGATACTCTTGGACTTTGTTGATCGCGTTATTTAAAGTGGAAAGACCCACCCTAAGCATGGATAGCCTCTTCTGAGGGCAGGCTGGATAAAAGGACATGGAGGAAGGAAATTTGCTCTTTGCCTGCTTGCCCTCACTCTCACTAGCAACTTCATCCATCTCGATGCTGTACTATTCCTTTGATGTTTTTAGAACCAGCTTCTTCGGGCTGCTGATGTAGATGGAAGACGACCAGCTCTCCGGGAATTTTCCAGGTCTTCAGCACCAGATTGGGAATGCTGACATATCCAGCCTCATGGAATGAACCTGATTCCACTGAGAGACAGCCATGGTTGAACCTCCCAGACCACATCTTGTAAGCCAATCTATATGTTCATTCTGTCAGCTGTTCCTTTTGAGAATCCTTACTAATGAAGGAGGTAACATAACACCTCCTCCTGGTTAGATTTAAGACCCCACTGCACAGAAGAGAAGTCATACCTAGTACTGTACACCTGACTTTTGAAAGCCCATGATTGACTGATCCTAGGGGTAGGGTAACCCTTCCACTGTTGTGTTGCTAAATGGATGTGCTGTCAAACTGCCTTCTAAATATTTTTTATTTATACCCATAGCTTAGTGCTGCTCTCAACCTCAGACACNGCGGCTTCTTTTTTCAGTGGGAAGTGATTAACGTAGACACTCAACACTGTTCAAAGCACTGAGAATAAGTGACTGCTGGCTGCCAGACCCCAAGGGAAAGATCTGTAACCCCACCCACTCATGCTGACTTCTGGACATGACATGGCCACTACACTAATGAACTCACGGCAACCGTGGTGACTGTAGAAGATGCATATCAACATTCCCAGGTGAGTCAGGGAGGGCTACATACAACCACCCCAAACTAGCTGAGCAGGCAGTTAATGGTTTCNGGTACAAGGGGGTCCTTTTCTTTTGGGGTATAGCCATGGGTAAGTTGCCCACCATCCAATAAACTGTACCACAACCGTTCACATGAAAGCAACCCTAACCAAACTCATTGTGTCATAGGGGTAAAGGACAGATGGGGGTGGGAGGGGTTCCAGAGTAAATAGGAGGGTAAGAAAGGTGAATGGAGGGTTAATATAATCAATAGGAGGTTAAGAAAGGTGAATGGAGGGTTAATATAATCAAAATGCATTATAAATATGTAGGAAAGTTTCAAGAGATTTTTTTTAATTTTAAAAATAAACAAAATCTCTTAATGAGGGGCCCAAAGAGATAGCTTTGTGGGTAAGAACACTTACTATACAGGCATGAGGACCCGAGTTCAGATCCCAGCAACTGTAATAAAAAGCTGCCATGGCTGCATGCTCATGTAACCCTAGTGCTGTGAGGAACTGAAACAGGGGGATCACTGCCTCTTGCAGGGCACCAGGCTAGCTATAGGTTCAGTGCCTTTGTCTCAAAGGAATAAAGTAGAGGGTGATGGAGCAGGGAACCCCACACCCACCACTGCACAGGTGCACACTATTGTGAATACACCACATTCATATCTATACACACAAAACATTTCTTAAACCTTAATGAGAATTTCTAAAAATAATTTCACAGATCTCCATGATCTACCTTCTGGTCCCTGTCCCCAGCAGGTACCTCATACTCTCATCACCAATTCTGCACACCCCCAATGAGGCATGCATAATAACTGGGTGTCCTGGACCCACACTCTCAAGTCCCTCCAGGTAGGGACCCTAGACTTATGTTGCCAACTCCACTCAGCCTCGCAACACACCTCTGCCCACATCACCGGTAAGGATCCTAGATTTACATGGCTAACTCCACCCATCAGTGNAACCTACCCTCCAGGACCTCATTTCCAGATAAAGTTCCCAAGTGCTCAATTCTACCCATACCCACTGTCTATACTCCATTCTGACTCCAGGTAGAGACCCCAGTCAATTCCTTAGCTCTGTAGTCCAGCCTCCCATACCCCTCCACATGAGGACTCTAGACTTGGACCACATTCCACCCATGCCTGCAGCAGCCCTCCAGGCCCCCTCTACAGGTAGGAACCCGAGACTCACACTGTGAACTCTATGCATGCCTTCAGCTAATCCTCCAATCCCTGTGTCTAGGTAGGGACACTAGACTCCTGCTATCAATTCCACCTATCACATCCTCACAGATTCTTGAAAGCTAAATGCCCTACACTTGCCTTCCAGCCCTCCTGGGACTCCCCTCACCAGGTAGGGACGCCAGAGTCACATCACAACTCCACCCATCCCACAGCCTNCCCTCTGACATCCCCTTTCTAGTTAAGGCCCTACATTCACACAACTAACTCCACTAGCCCCTACAGACTAAATGAGAACTAAGTNTCTGTGGTGGTTTGAAAGAAAATGGCCCCCAAAAGGAATGGCACTATTAGGAGGTGTGGCTATATTGGAGTAGGTTTGACCTTGTTGGAAGAAGCATGTCACTGTGGAGAGGGCTTTGAGGTCTCATATAGGCTCAAGACATGCCCAGTGAGACAGTTCACTTCCTGTTGCCTGCAAGTTAAGATGTAGGACACTTGGCTACTTCTCCAGCACCATGTCTGCCTGCATGCCACCATATCGCACCATGATGATAATGGACGAAACCTCTAAAAATGTTAGCCACCCTAATTAAATGTTTTTCCTTTATAAGAGTTGCCATGGTCATGGTGTCTCTTCACAGCAATAGAAACCCTAAAAAAGAAAGTGCCCATCACCTGGTGACCTTTCCTTTCCACATAGGGACTTCAGACGTGCCACCAGCTCCATCCACACCTTCGGCCTGCCTGAGGTCATTATATCCCATGCTCACCGGCAGGCCCGACATTCCCATCCTAAGACTAGTTGCCATTCCAGTCACACCTGCTGTCTGAAGAAAAGTCCAGAGCACTCCCCCAGACTTCCAGAGATTGGCTGTGAGAATCTTCTGACTCTATAGAAGCTCTTGTCCTTGGATTAGAAATGTCACCTAGCCTTACTCTGATACCCTATATTCAAACATCGACACTGAATTGCCCCAAGATTGAACCCTATGGTCTTAGTGTTACATACACTTAAGTGTTACACACACCTATCTACAACCTGACAAGTAAGAAGAACCAGAAAACAGGGATCTAAACTCAAACACTGGGAGTCAAAACTTTCATATGAAGAAACACTGCCAACAACCTAACTCTAGATTCTAAGGCACCATTGCAAAAACACAAACAACAAAAATGACAAAGACAACAGGTTTCCACCAACAATGAGTACTCCGGGAGAAAAGCAACTTGGATGATGATTTCAAAATAGCAGTAGTTAATATGTTCAAAGAATTCAAGAAGGATGTGAATAAATGCTGAAATGAATACCAGAAAAACACAGTTGAAGCCAGGTGGTGGTGGCACACCCCTTTAATCCCACCACTCAGGAGGCAGNGGCAGGTGCATCTCTGTGAGTTTGAGGCCAGCCTGGGCTACAGAATGAGTTCCAGGAGAGCCTGAGCTGTTACACAGAGAAACTCTGTCTCAAAAAACCAAAACAAAACCAAAAACAATCTGAAAACAAACAAAACCCCAAACAGTTGAATGAAATAATAAAAAACAATTCAATATATGAAAACAGAATTTAGTAAAAAGATAGAATTTCTAAAGAAACACCAAACCCCAAAATGAAATAAAACTTGAAATGAAGAATTCAGGAATAAGAAATAAACAAACAAAAACTCAGAGGAAATGTATCAGCAATAGATTGAAGCAAATAGAGGAGAGAATATCAAGTCTTAAAGACAAGGTAGAGGAAAAAGGTCATTTCATCAAAGAAAATGTTAAATAAAAACAAACAGACAGTCACACATACAGGAGGGGGGGAGGTGAGAATATACAGAAACTCTAGGACACTATAAAAAGCCCAAAACTGAACAGTAGGTATAGAGAAAGAGGAAACCTTGGATTAATAGAAGAACAAATCCATAATCTAAGGAAATAGATGTCAGTTACTATTCCAGAAGTTAGGACCAAAAAAGAAACTCTCCATGTCATATAATAGTCAAAATATTAAATGTACAGGACAAGGAAAGGATCCTGGCAGCTGCAAGAGAAAAAGATCAAGTCACATGTAAATACAGGCCCATCAGAATAGCATATGATCTTTCAACAAAGACTATGAAAGCCAGGGTCCACTGGAAAACAATAAAATAAACAGAGCAACGCTCAACTCTAATGACATAATGACTCAAATGACTTCACAGACAACTAACAACATTCTACTCAAACACTGGAGAACACACATTCTTCTCAGCAGCTGTTGGAAATTTCTCCCAAACTGACCACGTGTTAGGAAGCAAAGCAATCCTCAACAAATAAAAGAAAAGTGAAATCACATCCTGTATGAGACCATGGGTGAGTAAGCTGGATTTCAATAGCAATAGAGAACATAGGAAATGCATAAACTTCTGGAGACTAAATAACACTATTGAAAGATAACCAATTTAATTATGTTAAACCATCTTTGTGTCTCTGGGATGAAGCCAAACTGAAGACAGTGGATAGTCTTTTGCTGTGTTCCAGAATTAAGTTTGCAAGCATTTTTTTTTTGAGAATTTTACAGCTCTGTTCATCAGAGATCTTGATTGATCAGATTGATGTGGACACTAACCACTGGACCACAAGATACCGCCTGGGAAGGGACCCACTCTGATGAGATAGCAGATGCACTGTCATCTAAGATNAGCGAGGAGGGAAGGGGAGGAAAGGAGTTGTTTAATAAATAATATTTGACTTACTCCCACCTGACTAACACCATCAGCCAAGCAACCCGTCAAACTGCCCTCGTGGCAACATGGCTGCTCTGCACACTCCAAACATGCCCTGAGGAAAGTGACCTGACTTTCACAGCCGCTTGCTGCTAGCGCAAAATTATGGTTCCTAAACGCCTTAGCACAGCCACAGGATTTAGAACAGCTTGGGCTGGACTTTTTTTTATTTTTTTAATCATCAGTCTCAGTTGTATCTAGAGGATTCTTTAATCATGTTCACTTCCAGAGTAGTAGCAGTTCCGCTGGTTGCCAGCAGAGGGCCTGTTGTGATTGGCCTGAACGTACCAATGAAGGGGTATTCTGATTAGCAAACATCCTTCTCTAGGTGATGTAGGCAGGCTGCTGCTCCTGCTCAGCAGGCCCCTNGCGNTGCAGCATCAGGACCAATCACAGGCTATGCTAAGATGTCTTTTCTTCCCCACTTTTGACCTCCATCTTTAGGCGAAGGCTGAGCTGGGGGCACAGAGAATGAAGCTATGGCATTATTAAACCACTACTATGGTAGATATGGAAGCAAGCACAGCAGCAATATCAAGAAGACACAGCTGGAAGCTTCTGGAGAGTGGCTAGATCCCAAAGGCCAGGAGCTAGAAGGCCAGCCATGGCAGGGAATGCCATCCTTCTGTGCCTACTCAAGACCAAGAGCTCTGGGCTCTGAAGTCNCGCACTGAGCACTAGAGGGACACTGCATTCAGAAGCAAAGGGTCACAGAAGTTACCTAGGACCTATCCTGGCAGAGCCTCACCTTGTCCACCCACAGTCCCTGCCCAGGCAGAGCAACACGGGCCAGGGCCAGATTGCTGGCGGCACCGGCAGCTACCTATGGTAAGGACTGTAGCTAGCATCAGGCAGACAGGTGTAAAGCATCAGGACCAAGCCCTGGAGCTGTGCAGCTAGGGCAGTGTGGTAAGCACTCCCCTTTATTAGAGACACTTTGCTCAAGTCTGTTCCTAGAAGCTGGGGTTGAGAAGCTGATTTGAAGGTCAGATGGGGTTTTAAGAATTGTAGTTTTAAGAATTTAATGCCTGAGTGCTTGAGGAAAAGGCTCATGGGAACTGTAANAGACGAAAGAGGTCAGGTAGCCAAGGGGAGTGCTGCTANGCCCCAGGCTCCAGTGAACAACAAGAGGCACTGGCCTCTGCAAAGAGGCCCAACACCAGGCTGCAAAGCTGGGTCTCAGCCTCAACTTCCTACATGATACCCAGCCCAAGCCCTCTCCACCATGTTCAAGAGATGAGTCACTGTGGTGACAGGCACTGTGTAGGTGAAACTGGGTATGTCATGACTTTGCGATTTTCTTTGAATTTCACATTCAACAGACTAATATCAAAACAGGGACAACTGATATCACCCACAGAAGCCTTGATTGTCACAGTGTCATACATATTTGGAAGTAGTTGGTCACAATGATTACCGAAAAGTTTCCATGAACACCATGGAGGGAAAAGATTCTGTGGAGAAATGAGTTAGGGGGAAAAGTGGATGTGAAGTTACTCATTTAATAGAGTTGTACTGAATCATCAAAGGTACTGAGAAGTCCTGCAATACCAGCCATGGGTTAATCTTAGCTATCCTGCCATATAGAATGAATTGGAAGCCTGCCATACATGGAGATGGTGGATAATATTTACATGGCACCACTGGATTGTTCTTTTGGANAGCATCTTGCTGTGTAACCAGGCTGACCTTGAACTTAAGATCCTCCAGCCTCAGCCTCCCAAGTACTGGAATTATAGGCACATTCCACCACACCCCGTTCTAACTGACGTAAGGCTTTAAGAATGAACCTATGGATGATGTATAGAAGACATAATCATGACTATTCCAGGATAGAATAAATAGCAACCATCTGTTTTCATAAAATGTATAAAATTTTTTTTNAAAGAGAGAAGGAGGAAGAGAAGGAGAAGAAATGAGGAGAGAGGGAGAGCAGGAAAGAAATAGCTGAACAAAGAAAGAGGTAGTGAGGACAAAGGGGTGAATGGAAGGACTCCCAATCATCATGGCTCACTAAATACTGTCAAGAGAAACTGGGTCATCCTGGGTAGGTTTAAACAGGAGCGAAAAAAAAACACACATTATTTAAGCAATGAGTGTGAAAGGGTCTATGGGTGGTGTAAGAGAGTAACTGGCAGGAAGCAAACTATGTTAAAGAGTGTGTGTGCATGCGTGTGTGCGTGTGCGTGTGTGTGTGTGAATGTGTGTGCACATGCATGTGTGCTCATGTTCATGTGTGTGTACATGTGCCTGCTTATGTGTGTGTGTGTGTACGTGTGATGGGTATGCAAGCCAGCAGCAGGTTGAGCATGTCATTTGAAGTATGGAAAGGAACTAAACCCAATGGGAAGGCCTGGGGACAAAGGTCTATTTATTTAAAGACCTTAAAGTGGACAGCTCAAGTGCATGAACTTCTAGTTAAGTGGTAAAATTTAGTGTTATTTATCTCACACATAAAGCTGTGGAAAACATTTTAATATGGAAGGTGGCACACCAGGGTATATATGAAAAGGTAGAGGGGCTGGAGAGATGGCTCAGCAGTTAAGACCACTTGCTGCTCTCTCAGAAGATCAGGNTCTGGTTCTGTGCTGGCTGGTTTTATGTCAATTTGACACAAGCAAAGGTCATCTGAGAGGAGGGAATCTCAATTAAGAAAATGTCTCCATAAAATCAGGCTACAAGCAATCCTGTATGATATTTTCTTAATTAGTGATTGATGGGGGAGGGCCCAGNCCATTGTGGGTGGTTCCATCCCTGGGCTGGTGGTTCTGGGTTTTATAAGAAAGCAGGCTGAGCAAGCCATGAGGAGCAAGTTGGTAGGCAACACCCCTCCATGGCGTCTGCATCAGCTCCTGCCTCCAGGTTCCTGCTTTGCTTGAGTTTCTGCCCAGACTTCCTTTGATGATGAACTGTGATATGGAAGTATAAGCCGAATAAGTCCTTTCCTCTCCAAGTTGCTTTGGTAATGGTGTTTCATCACAGCAATAGTAGCCCTAACTAAGACACACTTCCCAGCACCCGTGGGTGGCTCNCAACCATCTGTAACTTCAGTTCCAAGGGAGCTTACACCTTCTGGTCTCTGCAGGTAGCAGACATGCTAGTGGTCCACATACATACAAGCAGGCAAACCATTTAAATACAGAAAATAAAAATAAATAAATTTCTCTTGAAAAGGAGGCACACATATGCATATGCAGAAAAGGCAGGTTAAGGTACGTGTCACAGTAACCGGCAGACCTCTGCTGCTTTACAATTCCCAATCCCTCTACAATGAACAGTGTGTGTATTGTACCATGAATGGCAAAGGTGGCCAGGAGCCAGGAACAAGGATGGGTCCCACGGTTACAGAGTGTCAATCCCAAGGTAAAGCAAACAGTGGCCTGACAGGTGGAGGAACAGGAGTGCAGGGAAGAGAATGTACCCAACAGTACCTGTACACATGAGGAACAGTAAAGATGGTGACTGCCAAGCTGGGGTGGTGGGGTGGTCACAGTTAAAAAAATAAGCATGCAGAAAAATAATACAAAAAGAAAAGCTTACANACTGGGTATGATAAATTAATAAACAAACCAACTTACAAATAACACACCTTTATGTCACTAGTGTTAACCAAAGGACTAAATTTATAAAATGAAACTTTGAAGTACTGTACCTTTTCCCCAAAACAACCTAGTTCTAAAATGGGAATTTTCATGCAGTGTCTAAAATATCTGAACANTTACCTTAAATCTCTAATCTACCAGCTCTTCATTGTTCTCTGAGANCTTCAGACAGCAGGAACCCTTCTTGGAGGTGTTTTCTAGTCCTGGATTAATATCTCCTTCTCAGAGGGAAGATGTCTAAGCCTCAAATACCCTGACATTTATTATACTAAATTATCAGGTACATATTTCTTCCATCCTCCAAATAATTATGTTCCTTTTTTTTTTAAATGTGGAGCTGAGGTTGAAGCCAGGGCCTTATTTCTACACAGCAATCACACACTTTACCACTAAGCTCCATCAATAGCCTTGTATTTTTTTTCTCATGTGTGCATATATTTTGTGTGTAGCATAGGCATGTACACAGGTTTGTGCATGTGTGCNCATTTGTGTGTTTGCATATGTGTATATAGGTGTGTGTACATGTGTGCATGCATGTAGAAGGCAAAGGTCAACACCGGATGTACTCCCCTACTGCTCTCCCCTTTAATTTTTGAGACAGTGTCTCTCGCTGATTCTACAACACCAGACAGCCAGCAAGCCCCAGAGATCCTCCAGCCTCTGTCTGTCTAGCACTGGGATTATAGGTGTGTGTTGCTTTTCCTTTTCTACATGGGCGCTGAGAATGCAAACTTAGGTCTTCATGTTCCCATGGCCAGCACTTTACCAACTAAGCCTTCTCCCAGCCCTCATATGGATCTAAGATGTCTCTCAGACTATGCTCTCTCAGTTTACAACAGTGGAGAAGGTTGGGAAGAAAGTTCTTTCTCTCCTATGGCTGTGCATATGCTGCTGATGCTACCTAACTGCTGTCACTCAGGGTTAAGTCATATCCCACAACTTAACTGTACCTCAGAATATGACTATATTAGGAGGCNGGATCTTTAAAGACATGATGAAGAGCAGGGTTAGGGTGCAGCTTGATCCACTGGGATTGGAGTCCCTAGCAGAGAGGAGACAGGGACAGACAGACACAGAGAAAGACTACATGGGANCCTGAGAAGACTCCATCCACAAGTTAGGNGAGGGGCCATAGGGGAACAGCCCAGCTGACATCCTGACCTTGGGTTTCCAGCCCAGGAAATGAGAGAAAAATCATGNGNTGTTCTGCAAACCAGAGACTTATTGNAGGACCAAGGACCAGCTGGGCAGCCCATACAGGGGNATCTTTTTGCTCTTTCTTAAAACTGCTTCCTCAGTGGTCTGAGGGTTTAGGNCTATATGGTCTGAACATGGCTAATCACCATCACAGAGCCACAGATGGAGTTCAAAGTGCTCCATTCCTGGCCACGTTATCCCTCTGCTCAAGGTCCCATTCCCTTGTGAAAGCCACAGTGCCATCCCAGCTAGAGACTGACAGGGCAGATCAGCATCTTCCATGATTCCTGAAGAACAGTGCCCTGGGTGGGGCTGAGGCATCTCTTTCATGTGTGAGGATGGACTCAGTGACTTACCAAGGTCTTTTTTTGGCCCATGGCTCTGGGCACAGCTGTAAAAATAAACTTATGGTTAAGGCTAATGGAAAGAGGCTCATAAATATAGGTCTTCAGGATGTAACTCTGTGACACAGAAGATGACAAATACCCAGTGCATATTTGCGTGACTTGCAGGTTTTCCCTGGGAAAGCCTGCCCTGGGATCCTGCAAACAGGAATGTNGGAAGAATTTAGTCAAGGCAGATTAACGCCACAGCCCAGGCGCGATCTTCCTTTTCCTGTGCCCTTGACATTTTGATCAGAGACCAACATCTCATCACTCATTCCTCAAGACCCATGGGGGATGGATTCAGGGAGGCTCTCCACATCACGCCGACACACAAGGCCCTCACAGAAAATAGTGTAGTGCCTGCACAGAACATACACACAGCTTTGTGTACCTGTTTCATCATTGCTAGACTGCTTAGAGTCTGCCACACAACTGCTGTGCTATTGCTTACGGAATAACAACCAAAAGGGAAACTGTTGGAATTCCTGGCCACTCCCCCAGCTAAGTAACTTCACATTCCCAGTTCGCGCATGTGCAAAGGGAATCTTGCCTCTTCCTCCCTCTCCTTGTCTCTCTTCCTCTCTCTCTCCACGTGCAGCCGAGCGTGCTCTATCTCTCTCTCTCTCTCCGCCATCTCCCCCCTCCCCCTACTTTCTAATAAAGCTCTGATACTGGGTTTTGTTGTGCCTCGTGACCTTTGCTCGCACGGTAACCNCAGCGCTGCAAAATACTAACACCTACAAAATACTAACAGAAACAACCACCACACTGAGCGTGTGGAGGTGAGATGGGATAGTTTTCAAGTTTCTGATCAGCCCTGGCTGGATCTGTTGATGTAGAGGATAGGGTGGGCTGCCATTTGCTAAGAGGATGCAGCTCGTTGTTACCTACATGAGACAGAAGGGTCCATGTCCAGACAGAATATGATGCTGGCATTCTAAAGCTTTTCTCTTACTGTCCTCTCCTCTCTGCCAGACCTCTTCAGAGCCTGTGATGTCTTATTGTGACCTGCCACATCGCCTTATGGATGAGCAGTGAGCATCCCTTGCCTCCATATCAGTAAATCGATCTTCTTTCTCAAATGTGAATCAATTTACAAGCCACACTGCTGGAGGGATAAAGACACGCCACTCCAAAGTAAGTATGCTACCCCCAAATCTGCCAGTTGCATGTGGATTACTTTGGACAAAGCAAAGAAGTAACAGGTGCAGGAAGCAGCCTTCCCCAAGCTTTACCTGTCTGACCAAGAACAGAGACTCCTTAAAACTAAAACATTCATAAAAACCCTTCTTCAGGGAAGTTTGCCTCCAAGAAGAAGACATAAAGTGGGTGACAAGAGGGACCTATACAGACTGGCCTTGTTGACAGCATAGAGACATTCCCACAACTCTCTAACATAGGAGCCCCAAACCCTTTCCCCTTGTCATTTTTTTTTTTGGCAGAGGGGGGCAGAGGTCTCAGACAGGGTCTCTCTGTGTAGCCCTTGCTATCCCAGAACTTTCTAAGTAGGCCAGGTTGGCTGAGCACTCAGAGATCTGCCTGCCACCACCTCCTGAATGCTGGGATTAAAGGTGTAGAGAACCACGACCTTCTACTTCTTATCTCCTTATATCTTGACTGATTGTTCTTTGTTAAGATCCTTTATAAGAGCTAGACAGAGGGGCTCACATCTATAATCCTGGTACTTGGGAGGCTGAGACAGGAGAACTGCCATGCATTTGAGGCCAACCTGGGCTACACATGCTCAATGCTCATGTTCATAAGTTCNGCTTTTCCCCAATGCCCCAGTCGGAGCAACTAAGAAAACAATGGAAAAGGAAAAGATAAAAGGAAAAGAAGATAAAAGGAAAAGGGCTCCTCTTTTCCCAACTCTGCAGTTATTTTGGATCAGAAGCCATGGCCGACTGAGATCTGCAGGTCACATGGATGCTTCTGAGGTTGGGGCTGAAGAGACAAACTTTCCCCAGAGTAACTTGCCAAGCCCTAGAGTGTGGNGTCAAAAGCGCTATGGCGGAAGGGATGCAGCCCTGAAAGCCCCCACTGAGGATCTGCCTTGTNNCTGTGCTGGGCAGACTCCCATTCCAAAAGGAATCTCTCCACCCTAAAATCTATACTGAAGCCAGTTCTAGTAGCGGCTAGATTTAGCCGATTACTAGATAATTCCAATTACTAATTATCCCGGCTAGTAATACTAGTAATCCTGGCTGATCCAGGAGAAGAAACATTTGAGCATGTTTATCCTCCTAACGTTGTTTTCTAATTTTCAACTCCTCTCTCTCTCTCTCTCTCTGTGTGTGTGTGTGTGTGTGTGTGTGTGTGTATGTGTGTGGTATATGTATACAATGCATGCACATGAGCGTGAGGGCGCATGCAGAGACCAGAGTAGGCTGCTGGGTGTTGTATTCCATCGCTTCCCACCTTATTGTGACAGGGCCTCTCTCTCTGAACATGCCGCTCACCTTCTGGGCTGGCCTGACTGGCCAGAGCTCCTGGTCTCTACCTGCCTCTGTTCCCAATGCTGCGTTATGGGCTTTGTATGCAGCTGTGCCCAGCTTTTTACATGGTTGTTGGGGATGAAAACTTAGGTCCTCGTGCTTACACAGCCAGAACTACCCAGTGAGCCACGTCCTCAGCCCCTCCAGTCTATTTTTTGAGACAAGGTCTCCCACCGAACCTGGAGCTCACCAAATTCAACTACACCAGCTGGGCCATGAGCCTCCACACCTGGCTCATGCCAAGCCCTCTAGAAACTGCCCTCCAAGTTTCCTGTATTTCCTTGGAATGCCTTTGCTCTGTGATTATTTGTTCCCTTGGCTTTCCCAAAAAGTAACTGCTCTCAGCAGTGGTCCTGCTTTTGCCACAGCCAATAATGCTTTGTAATGTGAAAGTAACACTTTACTCCTGAGAAGCCTTTCTTTTCATCTGGACATACGCTTTCTTTCATTCTGTAAAGTCCTCTTGCAGGACTGTACCTCCTAAGACAGAGTTGGCACTCCTTCCTCCGTGGTGCTAAGCCCTCAGTGAGCCCTGGACTCTCTGGACTCACAGACAGGGGCACCTCAGCCTCTGCCCAGGCCTGGCCAGCGGTGCCAAGTGGAACGGGTCGAAGAAAATAGGGTTAAAGTAGTCAGGTGAGGCACTAACAGGATCCTGCATCAAAACGCCTACCCTTCCCTACTCATCAAGACAAACCCAGAACTCACCTCAGGCCTCTGAATCTGTGGCCAGCAGGAAAAAGCCACCCTTAACAACACACAGGACTTCCCTTGAGTCTTCAGGAAGGCACCATTCTCGTCACAGGAGCTGACAAAGTAATTCCAAACCCAACAGAAAAACTGAGCTCCGCCCACATTTCCCCATATCCTAGATTGAATCCGCATCTCAGACTCAANTGCCCTGGTAGAACTTGAGTCCCAGGCAGGGAGAGCTGGCTTTCATCCCCTGGAGCCTTGGAAGGACTCAGACATCATTGGAAGGAATCAGACATCAGAAACAGCATCAGCCTGACATCTCAGTCACTATGTTGTGAGGAAATCAATCCCAAATAGAGTGGCCACATGAGGGTGTTCGACCAACACCTAAGCCCTCCATGGACAGCCAATCCTGATGAAGGGATGGAGGCGTGGGCAAGCCTTCATCCACATGGTAGCCTCAGCATGTAAACTGTTAACAGCCCTGGGTGGCTGCAACAAGGTGGTGCTGTTCCAAGTGTTGGCCAAATAGATTCAGGAGGAAAACACACGAACTGAAACAGTTACCATGCAAAAGCTTACAGTCTCCAGAGAAGAACACAGGAACTTCACTCACACCAGCTTCTCCCCAGAATTCTCCAGGGTTTGATTTATACCTCGACGCAGAATTTCCCTGTTTCTCAAGAACCAGTTTTAGCCCCAGATCTGTCCTAGTGTCTTAGTGGTATCTGTGAGAGGATTCTGGAGCTAACTACTTCCTTGGCATTAAAATGAGTGTCAAGAGGTAAAAAAATGGGGAGAGACTGACATACTTCGATAATTTTATTTCATAAAATACATTTAGCAGAAGAAGACAGGCTAAACATTATGTCACTTCTCATGTACAAACTCAAAATATCTTGAGCTCTCTCAGAGAATGGCACTAGATTCTGCAAATTTAGGGGAACACCCTTATGTGGATTGAGTGAACTAGGTCAAGGAATTTTCAGAAATGCCGTGCCGTGCAGTGGGATTAGCAGTCAGGAGTCCTTGCTTCTCCTGGGCTGTTTCCAAGTGGAAGCGCTTAGCTGCTCAGAGGCCCAGTTCCCACGTATGTTGGGTAAGGAAACTGGGCACAATGACATTTAAAAGGATCCTTCCAGCTTAATGAATATTCATGTGTGAAAACCAAGCACACACTGGGTACCAAACCCAACCTTCCCAGGGGAAAAGCAATGAGAACCTGAGAGGTCGGCAGACAGGCAGAGGTCAGGACCCACAAGGGAGAAGCAACATTTCCAGGCCTGGAAAAACANGCCACCATAAACCACTCCCCACGCAGCNGTTTTCCAAGCCCAGATGTTCCCTGAGCTCCAAAGAGCAAGGAAAGGGAGTCATTAGTGTCCCATCTACCACATCACCAACCTCGGAAGCAAGAAATGGTGGCGGTGGCAGCTATGAACTGGCTAACTCTGTTACTGAACAGTCTGAGAGTAGAATTGGGCTCAGAAGCCCACCAGATGGGTCATGACCTTGCTCCCCTCATCTTGCAGGGGGTCCACATTCTTTGGGAGACAGCAGCTTCACACAGAAGCCCATATCCTTATCAATCCCAGTAGAAGGGGGATTTTCTTTCCAATAACACCATCTACAGCCCCAGGGCTGAAGGTCACCAGCTATGGGACGGAGGGAAACAATGTTCTTCCAAACATTTCTCCATCTAGTCCCCAGAACCTAGGATTGTGATACCTTCTGTGGGAAAGGCATGTCACAGATATGCTGAAGAACTTGAGATGATGTCAAATTCATAGATTATTCAGAAGAGTCCACAGTCCACACATGCAGACCCTGAGTGAGAGAGGGGGGCTCCAGCAGCTAGTAGGACCCCACAGGGGTCTGAGTGGTTGTCAACAGGAGCTGGATGAGGGTCTGAGTGGATGACAACAGAAGCTGGATGGTACTGGCTCTGAAGGTGGAGGAGTGGGGAAGCTCTCTGGAGGAAAATCCAAGAGAAATATTT
>LZPO01108012.1:119651-132024 GCA_001675575.1 Neotoma lepida | reverse complement strand
AGAGAGAGAGAGGGAGGGAGAGAGAGAGAAAAGAGACCAAAAAAAGAATAAATATTATCTTTGGTATGTGGAGTCCGATAGTTGCCCAGAGAAATGGAGGACAGTAGATAAACCAGCCTGGGGAACCATCACTGCTCTGTGCAGTGGGTCCTCTCCCAGGCTCTGCTCTGCACATAACTGCCTAAGTTCAGCCCTCACTACCCCACAGCCTAAGTTTATTAGATGGTTCCATCCTGGTTTTTGCAAATGGCTTATACTCTACAGGGGTTTCTTCCCCTGAATAATTAACAGCAATGGTTTATTAAACAGCACAGCCCTACCCATAGGTGGGCCTTCATAGACCTCTTGGTACTGACTTCCCTAAGCACTAGTTTTAACCCAGGTAGACAGCAGGGGTAGAACCATACTATCCCATTCCAAGGGCAATCAATGATGTTGTATTGCAAACTGACCAGTAGACTGTGGGCAAATCCATCTACTGGTCTGGTTGTGTATGGTCTACACACTAAAAGTAAATTTTGTATTGAAAGAATATTTTGTAATATGTATAAACTAAAACTGGAATGGGAATATGGCTGTCTAATTAGCCTCACTGTGTTATATTAATGCTCTCATTTATTCAGTGTCTGTGCTTTTTACACTGTAACAACAAAGTTAAGTATAATCCCTTAAAGCCTAAAAGATTCACTATCTGGCCTTGTACCCTTGTGTCTTAGTTAGGGTTTCTATTGCTAAAATAAACACCTTGACCAAAAGCAACTTGGGGAATAAAGAGTTTATTTCAGATTACAGATTAGAATCTATCATGAAGGGAAGTCAGAGCAGAAACTGAAGGCAGGAACTGAAACAAAGACCATGCTTCAGCCATACTCTACTTATTGACTTGTGCAGTTTAAATTCAGGGAGAGCTACTGGCCCCATCTTCACACAACATGGAGAACAGTCTTCTAACTGTGCCTATTATACAATGCAATGGATTTAATTTTCCTTGGGGATGTGAAGGTTGACATGGGAATACGTGTGACCATGCAAATTGCTGGGATCAATATACACTGAGAACATTTTCTGTGAACAACTTTTTGATGACTTTGTGAAGAAAAACAAAGCATGCAAAATAATCTAGTCTCAGAACCCCAGTTATATCTGAATGCTGACCTCTCTCAGTGATATTCCGGTGAGTGGAGACATCAAAGTCCTTACTCATCAGTGTGCTCCCATGATTGTGTCTTACTCCTTATCAAGNTGCACAATTCTCTTGTTGGTTTAAGTCTAATTCAGGCAGAAGCTTCAGTTGCCTGGTGTTGCCTGGTGCCGCCTCTTGTAACCCAGCTGTTGTTCACACGGGTCCTAAGTCCTCCAAACTGGTGAGACTGTCACGAGGGCCAAATATCTTTCCAAANACAAACTAACATCTAATGAGNATGCTTGGAAATAGAGGGATTAGAGCAGTGAACCACAGTGAACCCCCTGACTTCTTCCATGCAGCCAAGAAGTGTGTATCCCTTCCCACGGGTCTTAGGACTTTGGAGATGCTGGCTGAGAACAAGCAGAAGAAGGAAAGATGCAGGCAGACTCAGCTCTCCTGGAACTATCCCAATGTATGACATAAAATTCTCACCACTCCCTCTTCTCTGCCAAGCTCTACCTTTAATTCTAACTGCTTCACTAGCCACTTGGAAAGCCTGTCATCACTGGACTCCCTACACTGTACCATGCCTCAGCGAAGACACTGTGATGTTAGAAGAACACACTGTAAATAGAATCTCTCTCTTGCTATCCTCTCTCTTCTGCATGATGGCTTTTAAATTGCATACATGCTCCTCAAGGATAAGATTCATCTTACTTATTTATATAATAATACCAAGCAGTGACTTGACAAGAGTTTGCCAAATCCATTTCCCAGGCTATAACCTTGAAATAAAACTGAATCTCAACTCACATAAACATGTAGGTACATTCTCTACCTACCATAAGGAGTGATCTCTTTCAATTTTAGTTGACATTTCAACAACTATACTAAGAAATGTTGACTAGTTGTTCATGAAAGCTTAAAAGATTTTTAAAAGAGTACAGCGGCCATTCTTTTCAGGCTGTACATATTGTCATTTGTCTTCCTTTTAGAACTTCNTACGACCTCCAACACAAGACAAAGCAGAGGTGAAAGAGAACACCCCCACCCTTCCCAGTCTTAAGGGAAATGGACATAGTAGCATAATATCAGCTCTGGGTGCACTGGGGTGCCTTTCATCAAAGTCCTTAATACTTCCAGTTTGGTATTTTATCATGAATGGATTTTGAACTTTATGAGATGTGTTTCCTATACAAGTTGATGTGAGCATATGATATTTCCTCCTCAGTTAATTTATTGTGGAAAATTACATTAATTCTTTTGTGAATGTTAGACCAGGCCCACATTCCTGGGGTAAACTTCCCTTGGTTATGGTATTATTCTTTGATATATTGCTATACTTGATAGGTTGTTTTTAGGAATGGCTGCGTCCACACCCTTGCAGCTTTTGCCTACACTTTCTTGTAATGACTTTGTTTTGCCTTATCAGCAGAGTCAATGCAGTCCTCAGCAAGTAGTGGGAAGTATCCTGCTTCCTGAAACAGTCCAGTAGAGTGGATGTTATTTCTTTAAATGCTTGACTGACTTTGCCAGGGAAGCAGTCTAGATTTGGAGTTTTCCCCCATTTCATCATGGAAACAAGAGCATTCAAGGTTTCATATCCTCTNTGGTGACTTTTGGAAATTTGTGGGTTTCCACAAACTGTGATATTTTACTTAGCTTGTCCAATTTATATTCAGAGTGGTTTAGGGTACCTTTAAAAGCCCTTAAGTGACTTGTTGAGTGTAGTGACAGCCCTCTTTGACAACATATTTTGTGCCTTCTCTTTTCCCATAGTTGGTCTGATCAGATCAGACATATTGACCTTCTCAGAACATTAGCTTCTAAGTTTTGTTTTTTTCTTCCCACTGGTTTTCTGGGTTCTATTCTAACAAAGATTTCCACTCACTTCTAGTATTTATTTTCTTCTGCTTGGTTTCAACTTGTTTTGTAAATTTTGTATTTTTAAGATAAAAACTGAGATTACAAATTTTCTATTAAAAAAACAACTAATGCTATGAAGTTCCAAGTTCTTGCTAAACCTCACAAATTTTGAATCTTTATTTTATTTCAAAATATTTTTATATGCCCTATGAAGTGTCCCGTTTGATCTGTGGNTTATGTATAAGTATGTATACTGTTTAACATTTGGGGTTTCTTCATCAGTTCTTGGCTGATTTCCACCAGAATTCCACTGTGGTTAAAGAACATACTTTATGATTTCAAGTTTGAAAATCTGTTATGGTTGATTTTAATTGAAAATACGGTCAACTCTGTGNCTGTTTCACGTGCGCATGAGGGAACGATGCACTTCTTGTTGGAGAGTTTCTGTCAACTGGACCCAGACTACTTCGAGTACTGTTCAGTTCTTCCATAGCCGTCTTGAGCTTCTCTGCAGTAAGAATTCTAGAGTAAGTGAAAGGAGTGTTGCACTCCGGACCTCTGTGATCTGTCTGCTTCTCCTCCAGCTCTGCTCAAGTTTTTATCTCAAAACTCTGTTCTCACATGTTGCACAGGAAAGATTACCATGTCACTCTGATGAATGGAACCTGCCATTTTGTGATGCTTCCTGTTATCCCTGTATGGGTCATCGGTCTTGCCTGGTGTGTACTATACTACAGCCATTCTGTCTTTCAACTGTGCAAATTTGATAAACTTTTAGTAATTCTAATTGTTTGCAGCAGAGATAATTNGACTTCCAGCATAGAAAACCATATCTGAAAGTAATGATAGTCTAGAGTTTCTTTCTACTTTTTATATCTCTTTATCATGTTCCAGGACTGTTCATGGTATACTCTGAATGACAGGGATGGACACGCAGTATTCATATCCTAATATAACCCCTCACCAAAACCTACTCAAACTCACTGCAGCTTAAGAAAAGCATGAAGCACTGTTAACAGAGGGCCACAGGGCTACTTTGTGATGTTCTTAATTGAGGAATGAATGCCATCTTCGCTGTCAAAGGACACAGCTTTAAAACACATGAAAGTGGAAAGGAAGGAATAAGAAAATCATTCCTGGAGTCCAATTTTGCTACAAATTCAGAGGCTCAACGACACCAGCCTCCTACTTGACTCTCTTAATTGGTTTCCTTCCTCCTGGGCTCCCCCTTCTCAGCTACACTACATTCTAAACCAATCATGTCTATAATCCTATGCTCTTTTCAACTGCCCTCAGTTCCTCCCACAACCTAACAGGNCCCATGTCAGTGTATGCNCAGCCTTCCCAGTGTGGGGCTATCAGCTTCATAATACCCACTTTCTCTTACATATTCCATCTGCCCCATAAAGCTCCTATTCCACACCTCTGAATGTTGCTCCCTTCCTATGAACTGCCTGCTTGTCTCCTTAGTTAACTAAACTGTTCTTAAGGGTTCACTTTTATATTTCTTGTCTTCTATAAAGTCTCCCAAATAAGAAAAAGAGAGCATAGGGGTTTTTTTTGGTTTTTGTTTTTTTTGTTTTTTTGTTTTTTTGTTTTTTTTGTTTTGTTTTTTTTTGTAATATTAGCTTCATTTACCAATGGCCAGTTCAGAACCTGGGCAGAATCTGGATCTAATTGGGTACTAGTCTGCCATTCATATGCTTTGATTTGGAGCCATTTCTTAAAANCTTTTCTTGACGGGCCCACCTCCTCTAAATTGGAGGTCCAGAGGCTCTATCTGCTTTACAGTTTACACTGCCCTGTGACACTTAGTGATNGGAACACACCCTAGAAAATTCATCCTTAGGTAATTTTTTGTGCTTGTACAAAACCCATGGGATGTGCTTATAAAAACCCAGGCAGCTGAAAGGCTATGACACCATCAGGTGATAAAACTGGGGATTATCACCATACGTCCAAGTCTGTTATTTCCTGGAATGTCACTAAGCAGCATGTGACTGCATACCCACTGTGGGTCCCACTGATCACTGCAGGCTCTGCCTCAAATCCTTCTTACCCTTTAGTCTTAGCCTCTTCATATGCCACAATGTCTTGTTCACTATTCCAGCCTCCTCTGGCCACCCCACCCCGAAGACTATTTCTGTACTTCCATTTCTCCCAGTACTGAACACAATAAGCATTCACTACCTGGGGGTGGGCGTGGAGGAGGTGGGGGTTGCTTATTTCCCTTCCTGAATGAGTATAAGGAGAGTGTGTTTGCAAAGAAATGCCAAAGGCACCTATGTATAGCCCTCCACACCATAACCACTCACAGCATAACCACTGGGGAACCTCCTCCGCATCCCTCCTCTATTATAGTCTATAGAATCCCAGGAGTCAGAGAGAATCAGAGAAGGGAAGGCGGGGATCTTTGTAAGTCAGAAGAACAGCCAGCATCTGAGCCCTTCTGCCCTTGCTTCTCTGGAAAGCCAAGAGTGAGGTGCAGTAAGGACAGACAGAAGAGGCTTCTCTGGATACTGAAGCAGGTCTTCCACAGCAGGAGGGAAAGGGCACCAGATGTGGGGAAGTCAGGTGGTTTCCTCCCAGCAACCTGACCCTAACAGTTAATGATTTTAGAAAACCTTTCCGGTTAAAATGTAAAGCAAGTATTTTAAAGTTTAAAAAAAAAAAGTAGGGAGAACAAATGAAAGTAGAGAGAGAGTTGGAGTTAGAGTTAAAAAGGATTCAAGGAAACTGAGGCAGATCCTCAGTGGAGCACTGTGCCAGGTGTGTACAATGACAAGAAGGGATGCGTGGTTTGGCATGCTGCCCACTACCCAAGGAAGAGTTATGAGAATCTCCAAGACCCCATCTAGAGGGACACATGCTCTTCAGCCTTGTCAGGAAGGCAACTGATGAAGAAAGCCTGGCAAATGTTGCTGTGATGAAGACTGCACACCACAGGACCCTTTGAACACACAGTCATCATTGGACACAGGACAGACACAACTCAAGACAAGGAAGGTTTACATCACTACTGCTTTCATAGGCCTCAGTCCATCGTTGTAGGGAGGGTACAGCACACTAGAGCAGTTCATGTCACAGCCACTAGGAAGCAGTAAAGAGAATGATAGTGCAGGACAAAGCCCCAAGGACTCATCCCACCCCGCCCCCCCAGTGACCACCTTCTCTAGCTTCCACACCTCCTACTCCTTGCCACTTCTCAACAATACCACCATGTTAGAAACCCATCAAAATCTAAGGGTGAAGTCATAGCCTTCAGAATCCAACCACTTCTCAAACACTCCTCATCTGGCAACAAGTCCTCAGTGCAAGAGGCTCTAGAGGACATTTGTATTCAAACTATAATGCCTTGAGAGAGAAGGAAGCAACTGCTCTTACATGTATTGGGAGCAATTCCCAATATCTGAAACCCAAGGCATGAGGTCAACACAGCAGTGAGCCTCAAGGAGAGTCGGCTGCAGCTCAGTGGCCTAGGAGAAGTGGCAGCCTTCCTGTATCACTCTGAGGCTAGTGTGTTCAGTCACAGATTTTGTCAACTTGCCACAACCCTAGATGTACTTGGAAAGAGGAAATCTCAGTTGTGGAACNACCTCCATCAGAATGGCCGTTGGGCATTTTCCTAATTGTTGACTGATGTGGGAGGGTCCAGCCCACTGTGGACCAGAGCAGGTGGGCCATAGCTGTGTAAGAAAGGCAGCTGAGTGACCCAGTAAGCAGTGTTCCTCCATGGGGCCTGCTTCAATTCCTGCCTCCGGGTTCTTACTTGAGTTCCTGCCTTGGCTTCCATCAATGACAGACTGTAACTTGTAAGCCAAATAAGCCCTTTCCTCCCCAAGTTGGTTTTGGCCAGTGTTTTATCATAGCAACAGAGAGCAAACTAGAATACTCACCCTTGAGTCTTGGCAGCAGGAGCTAAGTCTTCCTATGCCCATATATTTGTGTGTGCTGAGCCAAGAATAATGGTACACACGGCTCCCATGTATACACAGCATTCTCATAACAAGTGGCACAGCATGGACAGAATGGTACATGGCAGCTCCAAAGAGACCCACCTATTGCAACCAACACTAACAGGTAAGATGCCCAGGAAAACCAGGGACCCAGTCACCAAGAGTTCTGACCTGCCTGCATGTGACCTGCCACTGTCTAATGAATGCCCTGAAAAAAACACAGCACTCTGGGTAATGAAGGACTTTTCTAAACCTAGCAAGTGATTTTCCAGGTCTACTGCTTTTGATAAGAAAAATAAGGTATTTTAAAAGGCCAAAAGGCTATACAGAATACTACCNTGGTTTTTGTTTGTTTTCGTTTCTTTTTAAAGAGGTAAACTAGCCCATGCATGCAGTCAAAAGTGGAGACTCCCTTCCCTGTTCCCAGTTATCCAAAGGCACTGTGAGCAGTCTTTCTATTCTCCCAGAGATGATCCATGCATTTAAAAACATATTAACCACTCGTGTTGAGGAAACCATTTGCTCCAATGTGCTTTTTATAGAAACCAGGTCAGACACAACATAGACTGTCCTTTATCTTGCTCTCCCATTTGTCAGCCTGTCCCTGAGATAACTGCCTNTTAATGCATTTAGATCTGGTCCTGATAGCATACCGCCTACAGACATCTCAGTCTACCTAATGAGTTAAGGAATAAATTCTACACACATCCAGCTATACATCATNGGTGTGTGTGTCTCCTTTGTTACCGTACTTTGCTAACCTACATTTTCATTTGTACTTCACCTTCATCTTTATCTGTCAAGATCACATGCGCTCTTCAAAGCCCAGTTTCAATAGTCTTCTGTTCCCAGGCTGATTTCTTTTAAAAAGACGTAGTGATGCTTCCATTCTCCNAAACAATTGAATGTTTCAAGCTATCATGGGGCATCATGAAAACACAAAAACCAACCTCAAGTATCTGCAGTGTGTTTGTGTCTTGTGTTCCCTACTGGAACACAAGCTCCTTGAAGACAAGACCCTTTTTTACTCCTCTGGGTTATCCTCGAGACCTCACCATCAGACCTACCACAAAAAAAGGCAGAGCAGATATTATCTGTTAACATGTCCTACTTCAAGAGGGAGCTGACCAGTGCAAAGGTACAAAGGCCCTCCCTGTCCTCTCTCCTCAACGCAGGATGATTTTGAACTTATTACAGCTCCAGAAGTTAGCATGGAATCCGATGAGGTCATCATGAAAACTGCAACACCATGCAAATCCCTGGGCCCCGTCCTTTCNTGCCCTTCCATGCATGCAGGGAGATGCTAAGAGTGCTTCTTAACAAGTGTTCTGTATGTTATTCTCAGGATCTGCTTTCCAGGGACTCAAGCTGTGGCACTAGGTTGCAAATACAGAATCATTTAATGGCATCTTTACTCCATGAACAGGCATGCCTTCCACTGTCCCTGGCCCCCTGTGATTGGACTATGCCATGGCAGAGTATTAATCAAGATTTGAGGACCATGCTTTAAAGACAAATTATCTCTAAGGGCTCTAAAGATATGTCAGATTGTCTTTTAGCACAGACCATTTTTGGCTCCTGTGAAGGCATGGTTAGCTACATATTTAGCATGGGAAACTTCAATTAAGAAATGCATTCTCTGGTTTGTTTTTCCCCAGGGAGGCAGGAGCAGAAGGATTTCCAGGAGGCAAGGCCTAGTCAGTATAGTGAGCTCTAAGGCAGCCAGCCAAGCCTATAGCGTGAGGCCCTGCCTCAAACAATCATCAAAAAAAGTGATTTTTAAAAATTCACCTTTGAGGGGCTGGAGAGAGGAGGCTCAGNGGTCAAGAGCATTTGCTGCTTTTGCAGAGGATCCAGTTCAGTTCCCAGCACCTACATAGTGGCTCTCAACCAACAGGCATACATGGGGTTAACATTCATGCATACAGAGTAAAATACATCTAAAAAACTTTTTATCTGCCTTTGAGTCCAATAACCCGGAGGGCCTCATCACCACATTCTTGAAAAGGACCCACAAAGCACCATGGATGACACTAAGCCCCTATCTATGCGAGCATGCACAGCTTCCACTCTAGTGAGGAAGAAACAGCAACTAGAAATCAAAATGGGATGAGGCAGGTCACATGAGAGCATGAACAGAGCACTGGGATAGATAAAGAGCACCCATGGGGGCAGACTGGGAGGGCTGAACTGTGAGGATCAATGTGACCAGCCGTTTCTGAGCCCTTACTGATTCTATTCTGTGGACACTGTGCCGAGGGTGCAAATACACATAAGACACAGCCAGAAGTAGATCCATCTCTGTGAACCAGTGTTCTGGGATAGAAGGAATTGCTCTGAGATAGAAGAGGTGATGCTTGGTCAAAGTTGAAACCACTTGAAGAAGAATACTTGGCCTTCCCTGGCTAATGTTCCCTAGGACACAGTCCACAAATCACTGGGTTAAACCAAGCCACAGAGCACAGGATAATCTCACCTTCCTTTCTGTTTCTTTGTTGGTATTTGGTTTGGTTGTCTCTTTGTTTTTTGAGACTGGTTCTCACTCTTCAGTGCTGGCTAACCTNGAAATCACTATGTATGATCCAGACTACCCTAAAACTTGCTGTGATCCTACCTCTACTTCCTAAGTACTGGAATTACAGACATGTGCCACCACCTCCAGCTGTCTCTTTCTCTTTGTGTGTGTGGGGGGGTGTAGATGTGGCATGTACTTGTTAGTGTGCATGTGCTTGCACACATGTGTGCAGGCACCTGTGGATGATCAAATGTCTGGAGTTCTTGAAAGTTATTTTTTGAGACAGAGTCTTTCACTGAGCCTGCAGCTCATCCATTCAGCCAGACTGGCTAGCCAATGAGCTTCAAGGGTCCTCTTGTCTCCATCCCACCCTTTTCAGTGCTAGAGTTCCAGGAACACACTGCCACCCTGTTTCTTGTTTTGTTTTTTTGAACACGGGTTCTGGTTAACCAAACCCAGGTCCTTGTGCTTGTAAGGGCAGGCACTTTACAGATGAGCCACCACTTCTGCCTCTGGCCTTGCTCTCTAATGAGCTCTGATTTCACTGAGGCACTCTTGACTCGGAGGAAGCCACCTCTCTCCAGCTCTGAAGGGGTCCTGATGGATCTGTGCCTACCTTCCCTGACAGTCAGCAGTAGATCAAAGAGACAGGCTTGAGCCCCATCAATCTACCTCATCCCCCCCCCACTGCATGTGAAAGGTCAAGTGTAAATATGTGAAATACATTGGCTTAGACCAGAGGAAAAGACTCTTACCTCGTGACAGAGCCTTCTAGAATGTGCCTTTCTCTGTCTCTGTGATTTATGAATGTGGAAGTAAATCACCTTTGTTTTGCAAGCACCCTCAGTTTTTATTAAAGTTTTTGTTGGCATGCTAAGAAAGAGGCATTTTCACACATTTATATCATTATCCTTTGNCTATATTCACCCACACACTATACCCTCCCCTATCCCTCCCCAGTCAATAGTCTCCCCACTGACCTCATGTCATATCTCTTCTACTACCTTCTCTTGTTATCTCCTCCCCGCTCATTTGGACATCTTCCTCCCCTCTCCGAGTATCCTATTTATTTTTCTATCTTACATAACATGTAAGCAATTTAGCAATGCATATATAGCAATGCACAGATACACATAGAGCATACACATAGAGCAATGCACAGATTCTGCATAGGAGAGAAAGCAGGATACTTGTGTTTCTGAGTCTGGCAAAGCATGACGAATGACACCATTAGGACTCAGACTTGTAAGCCTCAACCTGCACAACCATGCACAACCTCTGGCCCCTTGAGGAGCCACAGTAATCTAGAAGAAGATTACTTCCGGTGCCATCTGCTTCACTGCAAATGTCACATCATTCTTCTTTACAGCAAACAACTGTATTGTGACCATGAAAAAAAGCCCAAGAAGGCCAAAATACTCATGAAGACAAAGCAAAGAAAAATGGAGGACAACAGGAGTCCCCAGAATCACAACGGTACCTGGACTTGGCCCACCTCTGGATATCCTGCCATTTGAAATAACATTCCTTTGCAGCTATCTGCACATTAGGCAACCATGCAGTAGACTAAAATGTCACACAGTTCCCAATGAATATTATGGTTTTCAAACAATTAAAATAAATGTTTACAAAGGAAAGAGAAGGTTTCTTTACTATGTAAGCTACACTGAATGATAGTGATCATGACTACAACCAAAGCATTCCTAGAGACACGCATAACCAGGCTTTCATGATTGTAGAACCTGTCGGAGCCTTAACGGGTTGTCAATTTCTATCTTAGTTTGCTTCCTATTGCTGTGCCCTCTTTCCAAATGACCCTAGCTTGTATCAAGATTTAAAAAAAAGAAGAAGAAAAGTAACAACTTAACCAGAAAATTTTCTAAGATAAACTAGTGGTACACAGAATTTTCTACAGTCTGAGGAAAACACCCATGGAAAACTTATTAGAGAAAAAAAAAGTTATATTCTTCAATACTATATTCAAGAGTACAGTGTAAAGTCAGAAAGAATCACCTCGAGGCAAGATTAGATATAAGGGGTCACTGCAATCATCCAGGCTACAAACATGAACTATAGTTATGACACAAGAATGAATAAGTGCAGATAAGCTGAGTGGAGTAGCATACTTGTGTAATCCCAGCACTCCTTAGGCTGAAGTGGGAGAGTCTCATGTTCAAGTCTAGCCTGGGCTACCCACAAGACCTTATCTCAAAGGAGGAAGAAAGATTACCTCAGGGACAGAGTCACAGAAATTAACCAGGAATGTATAACTTCCTTAAGAGCCAAGAGCCACTGGCAAGCNGCTCAAGGTGGGTGGGGTCCAACTTCACTGCCTATAGAGCTCAGCCATCATCTGGGCTTGCTGAATGCCATCATTCCTTCCAATGATGTGACCCCAGCTTGACCAATCAGACTCTGGTCTGTGCAGCTTGAATGACCCAGTGACAACACATAATGGAAAGCCCCCAGTCTCTTCCGTCCNCCTTGGGACCAGGCTGTCAGTAGCTATTCTCATGATGCACTGTCCAACTTTTCCTTTGGTTTGGAGAGCAGCCCCCACCTGTCCCCAAACAGAGCAGCGTCTGCTGCTGCTACAACCAGAGAAGCCTGGCTGCCCATGGAGAAGCCCTGGTCCTAGGGGCTGTCTAGTGCAGACCACATTCCAACAAGTTGTCTTTAAAATCGGAGGTAACTGAGGCTGGAGGGGTGGCTCAGTGGTTAAGAGCAGAGGACTGGAGTTCTGTTCCCAGCACCCACTCCGGCAGCTCACAACCACCTGTAACTCCAGCTCCAGGGCCATCCAACCCCTCTGGGCTCCTAAGGCACTTGTTCTCATTCATTTTCTCTGTCTGTCTGTCTGTCTGTCTGTCTGCCTATCTCTCTCTCTCTCTCTCTCTCTCTCTCTCTCTC
>LZPO01108012.1:93621-105790 GCA_001675575.1 Neotoma lepida | reverse complement strand
CCCATTCGAATTCCACCTACCTAGTAAATAACTTCAGGGGAACTGCTGGGCATCATTCATCTCCAGACTCCCCATCTCTGATAGAGAGCACTGCTCTCTGATAGATGGGAATGGAAGAGTACTGGTTTTCAAATCCANTTACATACAAACTACCATGTAGTCCATTGTGACAGATGCAGTGAAATTTNGCATAATGGGGAAATCCAGGATAATTCCTATTCTGAAAAAAATGAAAGGGCATCTATGACCCAAGATATTTTGCATGTGTTGATTACAGTAGAAAGATGTCCTAAATATGGATCTAAGTATTTCACTGGACAGCTGAACAAAAGATGGTTTGAGGCATGTTTTGGCTGAATGAACATGAAATCTTTAATTAATTGTGAATTCAGCCTCTGCTTATTAGGTCAAGAGTTCTAGCCAATTAACCAGTGAAGGCATCATTTGCTTTTAACTGACTGGATATGGCTATAATGTCAACTTCATATTTATATAAGCAAATTATTTCTACTTTGATTTAAAAAAAAAANCATGACCATGGTGGTTAATAATGATTATCAATTTGCCAGGATCTGGATTCACCAGAGAAGCAAGCTTATGACTATGACTGTGAGAAAGNGTTTAGGTTAACTGAGGTAGGAAGACATCTTAAATGTGTCCAGCACCATTCTAAGGGCTGGGGCCCCAGACTGTATAAAAAGGAGGGAGTGAGCTGAGTATTATCGTTCATCTCTCTCTTCCTCCTGACAGCTGATGCAGTGTGACCAGCTGCCTTGAGGTCCTACTGTCATGTCTTCCTTGCTATGACAGACTTCACCCTCAAGTTGGGAGCCCAGATGAACTCTTTTAAGTTGCTTGTGTTGGAGTGTTTCTTCACAGCGACAGGAAAAGTCACCAATACCCTAATAAGCATAGCTTTGTGCACATGAGTAACAGTGAGACACTAAGAGCACTATATGACTTTAAGCAGCACTGGTTTTGTTTTGTTTTGTTTGGTCACATGTACAACCTGTTATTCAGTGCAGTGGCCCCTGGATACGTGTGGTTGTGGAAATTTCAATTAAATTAAAAAAATAGTTTACTGTCTCAGTCACCCTAGCCATATTTGAAATGCATCTTCTGCTTCCTGTCCTAGACAAAAGATAACACAGAAGAAATGAGAAAATGACATTGAGTCTGTGCTTTTGAGCTTCCAAACCAGACTTCAGAAATGTGTGAGAAAGTGAAATTTTTAAAGGATGGAGTTTGACTTTCNAGAACTGGTCCTTTCGTGTACCTTGTGGAGACTATAATATCANNCCACCTAAAGAATCAAACTCGCATGCTACTGGGGCTTGAAGATGAGGACCCAGGAGATGAAGCCAAGCAAGAGAAAAGGGAAGTAGATGATATGCATATAAACTCTACTATTATCCAAAAATAAATGTATTAAATGGTACCTATCCCTCCAAGAGAGGTTATGATTTATAAAGGTCATGATTAGTCAGATGACTTTTTGTGGACAAGAAATATAGATTCCCCTCCTCCTTTGCACTATATCATAAACCCAGCCATGAATTAATTATGGGGAGCTGTGGAGCACAGTGACAGTCGTTCAGCTGGAGTAAGAAGAGCACCTTGGTTATTTTATGCCAGAGGTTTGGGTTTGTTATGGTCTCATCACTGGGTCTCCGGGGGATATGTCTGGGAAAGAGGCCTGTACCTTGTTCCTTCTATGGCCCATGCTTGGCAATAGGAGTAGTGAAGCTGTCTAGCAGAAGGACAGGAAGTACCTTCATCACAGGGTCGCATATCCCCAGAAGTCCCTGCACATAAGTCATATGTAGGGGAGGGGACAATTCCACGAGGGGCCNCAAAAGTCCTGTCTCTCCAGTTCCTACATAAGCTGAAAGAGCTGGATGTGAAGCAGATGGGCTCTCACCAATGAGCAGAAAGCCTTGCAGCTATGGTGTGGAATTGCCTGCAATGGAATTTCTATACCTAATATGCTTAACAGTGAGGTTCATTTGTAAGAGAGATGAGGAAGAAAAATGGGGTGGGGAGAACACTCTATTTCTTGTGTTCTTGATTTTGATCTACGGGAGGAGTGCACTTCCCTGTACCAGTCAACTTTTGGCGTGGTCACAGGATTGCTCTGGCTAAAAATAAATAAATAAATAAATAAATAGATAGATAGATAGATAGATAGATAGATAGATAGATAGATAGATAAATAATAAATAAAATGTGGCTCTTACTTTCCTCAAAATTTTATTTATGTGAAATAAATTTCCCTAGGAATATGGTCCCAAGTTTGCAGCCAGTTGTTGAGTTAGAATGGCTTTGGCATTAAATTAAATAGCCCTGCCCTGCCCCTGCTTTCTGTTTTCTCTCNCTGCTTCCTGTGGGGGATGAAAATGTGCTCAGCCAGCTTCCTGCTACTGCTGCCATGTCTGCCATGTCTTGCTTACCATGATGGGTGCTACTCTACAAGAAGTGTAAGCCAAAATAAACTCTTTTCTACTCTAAGTCGCTCTTGGTCATTGTATTTTATCACAGCAACTATTCAAAGCAACTATAATATACCAGACATGATGTGACTTCTGGCTACAGTATAAGGTGGGGCAAAATGAACCATGTCCATTGCTACAGAAAACTCCACTGAGCAATGCTTGTCTGCATAATCAGATTGAAGAAGAGATCACAAACTCAGGTAACTGTCAATCATTTTAACTAGGACTCTCTACGATACTTGACTTCATCACTGTTCAGATGGGAATTTGTAGTTTTAAATCTCTGCAATGTCAGTTCTTAATCAACCAGTTCAGCAAGCCATTTGGAATTTGTACAACTGAAGAATTTTATGTGATTTCCTGAGATTCTAATTACATTTATAACCACCGGTACCAATATTGTACCACTAAAGCAACCCCTTAATTAAGTCCCACAGTACTGGGGAGGAGTTGAGTTTTGTTTGTTTGCTTGTTTTAATTTTATAAAGTTTATAATCAAAATAACCTTGCAAATAAATAAAAACATTACACACCCAAATTAACCAGACCCAAAGTGTACACAAGTCTTCTGTGCCTGAGAATAGATGTCCAGAATGGAAGCTATGGGGCTTCACATTATATTTTCAGTAATGAATATACTGTATGCACTTATCCACCACCAAAACCAGAAAAACTCCGTGACAGAATGAGAACTAGAAAAACAATTGTCTTTATATCCTCTTTCATAGCTCATCCCTGTCGCCTGTGTTCTGTCCGTCCTTATCCCCGTATATTTAGCCTTTCTTCTCATTTGTTCATGTTATACTGTATTTGTTTACATATTCACATACATACATCTAAGTCCATCCATTTCCTGAAAATTTTAACTTCATTTTTCTTTAGAGCTGAATAGCATTCATGTATATGTGTGTATGCATGTACATATTTTTCCATGATCCATTCATCTGTTGATGGACAATGAAGTTAATTCCAGTTCTTTTCTGTGTTAATAAAGCTGATGTACAGATATCTCTATGGTAGGGTATAGAATTCTCTGTGTATATACCCAGGAGTGAAATAGTTGGGTCATATTGTAGTTCTATTTTTAATTTTTTGAGAAATCTTCAAACTGATTTCCACAATGGCTGCATTAATTTGCACCCCCACCAACAGTGAATAAGGGTCCTTTCTCTCCACATCCTCTCCACATTTGTTGTCAAATTTGTTAATGATAACCACTCTGACTGGGATGAGGAGGTATCTCAAAGGAGTTTTCATTTATATTTCCCTGATGGGTAGGGAAACTGAACACTTTTTAAAACAGTTATTTCTGTTTTTAATTTAAATTTTTTTTCATTTTACATACCAACCACAGTTTCCGCTCCCTCTCCTTCTTCTGCTCCCCCTCCCACCCCACTCCCCATCCA
Organism: Neotoma lepida; assembly: GCA_001675575.1. Taxonomy (NCBI): domain Eukaryota; kingdom Metazoa; phylum Chordata; class Mammalia; order Rodentia; family Cricetidae; genus Neotoma; species Neotoma lepida. The sequence goes on along the minus strand of LZPO01108012.1, from coordinate 101,892 downwards.
CTCCTCAGAGGGGGTAAGACCTCCCTTGGGGAGTCAACAAAGTCTGGCATACCAAGTCGAGGCAGGACCAAGCCCCTCCCCCATGCATCAAGGCTGAGCAAAGTATCCCACCATAGGAAATCGGCTCCAAAAAGCCAGTTCATGCACCAGGTATAAGTCCTGGTCCCACTGCCAGGGGCCCCACACACAAATCAAGCCACACAACTGTCACCCATATTCAGAGGGCCTACTTCAGTCCCATGCAGGTTCCCCAGCCGTCAGTCCCGAGTCTGTGAGCTCCTGTTTCTTAAATGTTGATTGGCAGTTCTATTTCGTTGGTATTTAATTTCTTCAGTTCTTTATAAATTCTGGATATGTGTCCCTTGTCCAAGTGTAGCTGGTCAAGACTTTCTCCCATTCTGTGGACTGTCTGTTAACTTTGCTGATTGTTTTCCTTACTGTACAGGAATTTTTGTTTTCATATAATCCCATCTGTTGGATGCTGGGAGTCAAGCCTAGATCCTCTGCAAAAACAATAGCACTCTTAACCACTGAGCCATCTCCCTTGTCTCTTCCAGGTAGCATTTGGATGTTATACNTGTCTGTCCCTTCCTCGTGGCATGGCAGATTATATTATCAACTTCAGTGTTTCCTTTTGTTCTTGTTATTTTTCTTTTTGCATCAGGGTCTCACTATATAGTGTTGGCTGGCCTGGAACTTGCTAATGTAGACCAGGTTGGCCTTGGACTCCTAGTAACCTGCCTGCCTCTGCCTCCCAAATGCTGGGACGGAAAGTGTGTGCTACCCTGCTCAGCTTCTCAATACCGGTTTTCCCACCATCTTGNATCTGTAGCTTTGCCGTAGCCTAGTCATTGGCAGGGCTACCAGGAGACTGGTGTGGCCTATGGAAAATGGGTGGAAGTGGCCTGTACTGNGTCCCATTAAANCCTTCAGAGACTNCACACATTTNTTTCCATGTCTGTTCTTCTAAGTCTGTCATCGCCCTAAGAACCCACAGGTAGCTGTGTGTCACTCATCTTTATTTCCCCAAGTTTCAAAAAAGGGTTTTATTTGTTGATCTCCCACCAAAGAAACTTCAGAAAATGGNAGCCCACTACCAGGCGGTTCAGTACGGAGNCATTCTCCATCACCTCTCCTCTCTTCATGTGATGTACTCACAGGCACAAATCATCAGAAGATTGAGATGTGATTNCTGTGAGGTACCTGCAGAGTCTGGCTCACACTTTTGGGTCCATCTCCTTCTTCAATACTCTCATTCAATAGAAAATCATCACATAACAAAATCCTTAACGAATTCCCTCCTTACTGTTCCCACTTCAGATATCTACTTTTAAAGGAAAAAAAATTACTGAGTATTGAAGAGTTTATGTGTTACTCTAGGTTCCTGGGTTATATACTTAGATGCTTCAGACAGAGTTCAATTTCAAGACCTGTTGCTCTCCCAAATGGGTAACAGAAGAGTAGAACAATTAGGATAACTACAAATGTGATGATCACTCTACAACAAAGTGAAGCAAGTTTCTTAAAACTGNCAACTTGTGGATCACAAACCTGTAGGGACCCAAAAAGGTCAGNGTATCAAACACAGAATATATTTCAAAGAGAGTCNGCCAGCAGAGTGCTGAGAGATTTGATGGGGTAGAATGCTGGTGAAGGCACAGAGTAAAGAATCATAAGNAAAGGCAGGTGGGATCTCTGTGAGTTCGAGGCCAGCATGGTCTACAGAGTCTATAGTCCAGGGCAGCCAAGGCTACACAAAGAAACACTGTCTCGAAAAACCAAAAAAAAAAAAAAAAATTAAATTAAATTAAAAAGTAAAAAAAAAATCTTAAGAAAGTTTTGCTGTTATTTCCACTTAGCTCTCCAGGAGACATAGAGAGAGCTCAGTTGTGATCATAGCTGTGTGTTTCTATGGGATTGCTATAAGCTAACACGACATCTTTGGGTCCAGTGCTGAGAGAGCAGCTCCAGCTCCAACAACCCAGCAGACTTAAGGCTGGAGAGGATAGTGGAGGTTTTGGGCCAAACAGGAGTACTTTGATAAAGACTACTTTAAGAAAAGCTTTTCGGCTTCCTCTTCAGGGGTGGTTGGAAGGACCATCACACTATCGCCATCCTTCCAGTCATCTGGGATGGCAACCCTGTTTTCTGCTGGTAGCTGAAGAGAAGGAATTATCTGAGAATCTCATCAAAGGTCCGNACAATGGTGGAAAGTAGAGGACCGACAACTTAAATGATGTTCCCACGTGAATCACACATGCCATCAAGGGATGCCCTTTCCATGCCTCTTTGCTGGGTCTAACACACCTAGCAGAATGGCAAAGTTCCTNTTCTCACTAACAATGGAAGAAGGTAAGTTTTCTGTGCNCTCACCACCATTGTAGGCTCTCATATTCTTTCTCTAGGAAAGACNACCCTCNACACTGCCGGTTAAAAGAGCAACCAGCTGTACATTCCTCTGGGAAAACTCCAGTGCCAGCTTAGCACCTCTGCCGAGCTTTGGGGGTGACACCAGGGTAAGGTCCCATGAGTGGGAGAAGTGAATGCCCCATGAGTCTCTCAGAAAGGTNTGGAAGCTCATGCAGCCAATTGTGCTGCTGTCCCTGGACCAGGGAACTCTAGAAGGAGAACTCTGGGTGTGGCAGCAACAGTGATGCAGGAGATGATGAGGCACAGCCCCAGTGATGCAGGAGATGATAAGACAAAACCCCAGTGATGCAGGAGATGATGGGGCACAGCCCCAGTAGCTGTCTCTTACCTTTTGGTCCCGCATGGGCACCTGTAGAGCAGGCCTGATATAGATCATAGGAGAAATTANAACATTAATTATTAACTTGATTTCAGGGATGGTTATTTTTTAAAGATAGGAGAAAGTGAATAAATCTTTTAAAAAAAGACCTAAAGGAAAATAGAAACAGAGCCTTAGAAAGGAGAAAAAGGATTTAATCACAGATACAAAATAATTTAAAATGAGAAAGGAGTGCCCTTGCATTGTCCTGTTTCATTATTTTAAAATAAGCTTGCTATTCCCTAGGAAAATATGACTTGTTACAGGTATTTTAAAAATAGGAAGCATGAAGAGAGCAAGAAAACTGAAGAAACAGACAAACTGTCAAAGAACAACTCTCCTCAAAGCAGACAGGCCCAGATGGCTTTATGGGGAGTGCTGATCTAAAGAAGATTCAGATATTTTCAATCCTGTTCTCTCAAAGCTTCAAGGAACAGAAAATTCCTCTGCTATTTAAAGAATTCCCAGACAACTGAGATAAAATGAAAAGCATCCTGATGTTGATAATACGAAACATCCCTGCTGCTGGCATTGACCTCACCATGTTCCCACATCTGGGGAAGACGGCAGAAGCCCCAAGCCATAAACCATTACCAGTCACAAAACCATAATAATAATATTATTAATAAAATGTTAATAAATGAGATCTAACAGTTTATGCATTTAAATATAGATGTGCATACACATTAATGATAATATCTCTCTCTCTCTCTCTCTCTCTCTCTCTCTCTCTCTCTCTCTCCACATTCACCCTTGGTATTAAAAAATTAGCCAAAGTTAGTCATTTTAACAATCTTCTCTAGTAGGATCTTGACTAAAGTTCCCAAATACAATAAGGCAATTCTCTGTCCCTCGAGCAAATTAGAGAANGTCCCTTTAATGGGCTTGCCTAATCATGGTGCAGGTGGCTTGTAGTTGGAATTTTCCTTGGGCCACCAACCAGCTCCCAAATAGAAACACGGAGACTTATTATTAATTATGAATGCTTAGCCTTACCTTAGACTTGTCCGGTTAGCTCTTTTAATTTAATTTAACCTGTTTCTATTCATCTACATTTTGCCTCAGGAGTTTTACCTTTCTTTCATTCTGTATGTCCTACTTTCCTGCTTCCTCTGTGTCTGACTGGCTGGCCCCCGGCCTCTNCCTAATGTCTCCTTTTCTTTCTTCTGGGAGCCTAAATTCTCCCTCCTACTTATTCTCCCTGTGGAAGTTCTGCCTATACCTGCTTTTTATTAGACCAATCAGGGGCCTTAGGCATGCAAGGTAAAGCAGCAACACATCTTCAAACAAATTAAAGAAATGCAACACATCTTTACATAATTAAACAAAGCAACACATCTTTGCATAGTTAAACAAATATTCCATAACAGTGCCTTCTGAGTGACAAGAGGACTGGCAAGATTTTTACCTTGTGTTGCTTTATTTGGGGTAACTTAAACTGAGATCCACACGTCCTCTGACAAAGGACCTCCTTCAATGTCTCAGCCACCAATGCAGACTAACCAGACTTCAGTACAGAAAAATACTCAGTTCCATGTAAGAGTGTTGAGAAGTGATGATGGAGCTGATGATGACAATGATGGAGGTGATAATAAACTATGCAGCCAAGTACAAGCATCTTAATCCTTAGATTAAGGATTCTTGTATAAATCCATAAAGGAATCATAAAAGTATATGAGGGCTGTTTCATATCTATCACATAATCCAGCACTCAGAGGGATTTGGTGAATAGTCATTCAAGTATCATAAATTGGATACAAAACTAGTCTTCTCTATCTCAGATGCCTATAGTTCTGCATGGTGTCTACATACATTGGGCATCATATACTTCCCTATTAATATGTACAATNTTATGCTTTTATATATCTGCTAAAATTAATCTAATATTTGAAAATCCCCATTTGTATGTATACATATGCCCACACATACAAATGAAAAGTTACTTATTATATATGCATATATAAATGTCTATGCCTTTCTTCTAGGTTCTTCACTTCATCAAATAGGGACACAGATCTAGGGAAGACAGTCTCTTGTGAAAGCTGTACNGGAAATGGGGGGAATACAGCTTTTCATTCTCAGGTGGATTCTTGATGGGAACCAAGAGAACACTGATTTAACACGGCAGGCTTGGATGGCCATGGAAGAGACTTGCTAACCAGGACAGGGGGCTCAGGTATGGAACACATGGCTTCTGAGCTAATGCAACCACAAAGAGACAGAAATCGTGGATTTGACACTGTGGATACAACGCATTAGAAGACAAGCTGAGGAATGTCACGAAATGTAAAGGGGACAAAGCAGGCGATGCAATGAGAAGATGAGGAAAGGGAAGAGACACATGGAATCTTTTCCCAGAACATTAAAAAACNTGGAATGGAATTTCCAGACCAGGCGATGAAGAAATGTAAAAATACTAGAAAACCAGAAAGGCCCAGGTCCAAGTTAAAAAAACTCACTAAGTTCCAAAATATCATCACTGTGTGGAGCTTGTGTAGTTAGGGGCATCTTTATTAAATTTCTGATTAATATCCACCAACAAACAAGAACATATATATATATATAACAAGAACACCTGTCTCTTATACACATCTAGATGTGTATAAGAGACAGCACACACACATTATGCATATATTTCCCTTATTCCTACATAGCTGGAAAACACCAGTGAAAGCAAAAGAAGGCACTTCTAGACATATAATGGCTGGAGATTGTTTTTAATCACTCATCCTTTCTTGAAAATATTATGGTCAAAAATTCTCAAATAAATAAAAAATTTAAAATCAAGTGGGAAATACTACTTCATGCTCTTGTAGTAGAAGTTGTTTTCTTAAACATGACACCAAAAACTTTTAACTTCAAGGAAATGTTAGCAAATTGGATAAATTGTCAATTAAGAACTCCAGGTGTAGTAGGACAGGTCCATAGGGTTGAGGAAATTGGCTCAGACCAGTTGCCAGGGCATGCNCATAAAGTACTCCTTAAGAGCCAAAATGGAGTCTATGCCTTAGGGCNTAAGAACAGGAGCTGTCAGAGGTCCTGGTTGCTGTCAGAGATCTAGTTGTTGTCACAGTTCCTGATCGTGCAGAGTCTGCCTGAGGGCCTAGCAACAGGAGCTGTCAGAGTTCCTGATTGACGTCAGAGTTCCTGATCGTGCCCAGCCAATGAGGGACGACCACACAGACTGGGTGCTGGGAGGAGGGTATATAAGGCCTTCCCTGTTATTGAATAAATGAGTTCGTTATTTGCTTTCGACGGATTCCTGGTGTCTGTGTCATTGATGCTAAGCCTTCTCCCAGTGCAGGTTCTGATCGTCTCCCTCTCTTCACTCTCGGTGCTGGACAGCGCCCTCAAGACGATGTGTTTCGGTGAGAAGGCCCCTCAGTGTTGTGTTCTTTCAGTCCCTTTGGCAGGTAAGCATTGGGACCCCNACTTCTTTCTTTCTTTTGTGTTGTCGGTCATGTTTGTCTGCCCATCCCGTTAGGAAGGCACTTTTTGTTTGTTTGTTTCTGTTCGCCTGGCAACTCCACATAAGGATTGACTCCCCAGGAGGTGGAACCAAGGGTCNGCTCCCGATTGCTGTCCCTTATCTGGAGACACCATGTGGGCATACGGTTGTGGCCTAAAAAACCACGGAAGTCCCCCACTAAGAACAGGACATAAGGGTCCAATACAAATTTTCATCCCGTGGAAAAGATGGGTAATCTTTTAATCACCCCCGCCAGTTCCCTGTCAGATAACTCTACCATATCCAAGGATGAAGAGACAGACAGTTTGGGTCCCGCCAAATCTATCAAAGAGAATGTAGCTGTCAGTTTGGGTCCAGTGAAATCTGACAAGGTGAACACAGTTGTTAGTATGGGCCCCCCAAAATCTGTCAAAGAGAAGGCAGCTGTCATTAAGTCATGTGCTGCTACCCCATCTGCTTCACCACCACCGCTGGCAGCTACCCCTCCACTGCAGTATTGTTGGGGCAATCTACCCCAATACCAGCCTGACAATCTACCCCAATACCAACCTGCCTCAGGAGGTGGCTACTCTTCCACAGTGCCAGATGTCTTACAACCCTCACAGCCTATGCCACTATCAGTCAGTAGGCCCATAGAAGCCTTCCCAGTCAATATGGNCCCAAATGCCAATGACCAGCCCTGGATTCCCACCCCCATAGCTGATCTCTCCCTNATCAAGAAGGCAGCCAATGAGTCAGGCTCAGATTCCCCCTACTTTCAGCAGGTTCTTGCTCAATGTTCCATGCAGTTACAAACTTATTTTGATTGGTACCATTTGCTTAAAGCTGTGTTGGAGCCTGCAGTCTTTCTTAGTTGGAGATCAGCCTATGATGATCAGGCAGAATCCCAGGCCTGGATGAACATCTTACTTAATATCCCAGTGACCTACGATATGCTCACAGGGCGTGGGGAATANATCCATTCTGTGCACCAGGCACAGATTGGCTTGAATGCCTGTTTTCAACAGGTCTTGGACCTGGCCTTCAAGGCCCTCAGAGCCTGCACTCCTGGCAATCTTATCCAACGGCCTGGGGAGCTTTTCACTGACACTCTGGCCTGTGTTAATGAGGCAGTAGAGCGCAGAGTGGATGTGGGCTCCCCTCTCTAGGGGAGCTGATTAAACAACTGACTTGGGAGGGGCTCAATGCCCAAACCNGTAATGTAGTTGCAGCCGTATGGAATGAGGACATGCATAAATGGGTGCAGGCCACCAGAGATCTCGACCCCAGCACCAGTCACATTGCCACTCTTACTGCCTCTCTGGATGCTCTCCTCACTGACAGGCAGCATGCTAATGACGTCCCCAAGAGTCTCCAGGAAGTTAGAACTTGCTGGAGATGTGGCAAACCAGGCTATTTGAGGCGTGACTGCCCCCGGGCAAAACNTAGGACCAGATGCCCCAGATGCAATAAAGGATTTCATTGGGCAAAGGGTTGCAGGTCACAGCCTGCTGAAACACCAGCCCCTTTAAACTCCAGATGGGATGCTCCCCAGTCCCGCCAGTAAGAGGAGGCTCTGATAATCCAAAATTCTATTGGACAATGCCCATTTTTCCACACTCCCCAATGCTAACCATCTATCTTGATGGACAAGCTGTCAAATGTTTGGTTGATATGGGTGCAGATGCTCCCATTTTAACCAAGACTGAGGTGCTTCACTTCCCTCATTAGAAGTTTAAACCCAGCCCCAGTGGTGTGGGAGGCCAACAAGATTCTAAGATGACCACTCGTCTGGTCCATTGGAAGGATCTTGCTGGCAATCNGGGAGCCATTCACCCTATCATTTCCAATGTACCTAGGAACCTGTGGGGCAGAGATATTTTGGAGGATATGGGTGTTGTCCTAACTACAGATGACAGGGCCTTTTTTGATGACATCAAGGTCCATGAAAAGGCAGGTCTTGTGGTCTTTGACCCTGCAAGAGATCTGCACCCTGAATTCTAAGGGCCACTGTCCCCATGAGATCCACTGCCAT
>LZPO01108012.1:44956-59752 GCA_001675575.1 Neotoma lepida | reverse complement strand
TTGCCTTCCTCTTGGAGACTAATGAATAATAATGATTGGGAGTATTTTTGTGAGTTTAGTGGCTTTGTATTTCCCTACTCAACAACAATTGGCATTCAGTCAATTAATTAAATTTGTACTGGGTGAGTTTCTGCAGGGTCTGGTGACCAGCTCCCTCCAGCTCAGCTGCTGTTCAGGCCTCATCCCCCCAGACTTGCTTTGACAGGGGGTGGGTTGTCTTGTTGCTGACTCAAGGGACCTGGAGATACTTTTGTTCCCCTATATTACCTTAGCACGGGTACAGGAACATTCCAGAAGCTAGTGTGTGACAAACATTATTGACCTAACAGGACTGTATGCTTTATTCTTTCTGTAAGCACAGGGGATACCTGGGCTCTGTCTATTTGCATGTTTGGTTTTCTCTTTACAATGCCCAGGACACAGAAGGCACCCACATGCATTTTCCTAAAGGTAGATCAGGGGTGGATCCACTGTGGTGTTCAAGTCTCAGGCTAGGATTCATTAACTGGAAAAAGGCAGGGAATACCCTGTGGCTAGAGCTGGCAAGACTTCCTAATGTAGCACTGATTCAAATATGCACACACACACACACACACACACACACACACACACACACACACACACCTTTACCAAATAACGTGCACCCCAGGAGCCCACAACCACTGTGCTGGTGAGCCTCTGAAAGGTGAAGCACAGCCCAATGGCGGCTACAGAAAATTTCCTCATCCCAGTTCCTGGGTCTCCTCTCCAGCTATGCAGACCTCTTTCCTCTCCCCCCCTCAGCTTGCTGTCACCTGCGACAACCTTTCTGTCTGACTCCAGCTCACTTTCAAAGATGACTCCAACTTGGGAAGCTTTGTGTGCCCTCCTCACTCAGCATATTGAGGGTACGGGACAGTGGTCTCATCACCTACTCAGGGAGTGAGGAAGAATGAAGTTCCCCTGCCTAGGCTACCAACTGCCTGGGCAGGAGAGCCTCTTAAATTATCGAGGTAAAATACAAGGAACATTTTTGTACATTCACAATTTTGTGTGAGCATCATCTCTATTCAGTCCCATTAAATTCCCATTGCTCTCAAATGAGTGCTTTACCACTAAGCAATCACTCCACACTCTCCGCTCTCCCCAGCTCCCACAACTGCCTATCTCCATCTTGTTAAATGGGATTACTTTGGACATTTTAAACACGAGACCCAGATGAATGTATTTTGTGTCTGACTTCTTATGCTTGACATAATGTTTTCGGGGTTAATTCATGTTGTGGCAGGTGTTCATATGGCATCTATTTTTTATGACTGAAAACTATTCGGTGGCTTGGCTATACCATGACTTTATTCGTCCATCAGTTGGTGGGCGTTTNGGTTGGTTCAAACTTGTAAATATGGCAAATGATGTTGCTTTGAGGGTTCAGGGATTTGTTTTTAGTTCTTTCAGGCATTTACCTAGNAGTGGAATTGCTGGATCACATGATAAATGTATGTTTATCACTGGGGAAATGCAGGCCTTCCCACAGCAGTTTAAGCATTTTACATTCCGGCCTGGAACATGTGGGGCTTCCAGCTATCACACATCTTCGTCGACATTTGTCATTTCCACCTTGTTTTGATGGAAGCTGTCCTAATACNTGTGGAATGGCATTTCATTGGGGTTTCAACTTTGCAACTTCCTAAAGACTAACATCATGGAGAACATTTTTGTGTGCTTCCCAAAAATTTCTGTTTCTCTAGAGAAGTACCTGTCCAAGCCTTCTCAGCACATCTTTTATACTTCCACAGGACACTATTGTGATTGATGATGGCCTGAAAACCCAGCTAGGCTAGAGGATGGAGTGATCTTCTTGCTGGTTTGTGACAGCCTCTTGGAGATTCCCAGGTACCTTCCTCTTAGGACTTTTCTGATTCCCAAGAGTGATCTGTGAAGTCTCTCTCCAGCCCCATAAGAATCATAATATCAAGTCACTTGGGCTGAGAAGTTCTATCCTTGCTCAGCTGCTTCCTTCTAAAAACCCTTCTAGATGTGTCTAGACCAGTTGTTCTCAGCCTTCCTAATTCTGTGACCACTCAGTACAGTTCTTCGTGTTGTGGTGACTCCCAACCATAAAATTACTTTTGCTGTTACTTCATAACTGTAATTTTGCTACTGTTATGAATTGTAATGTAAATATCTAATATGAGGATGGTCTTAGGTGACCCCTAAGGGTTTCACCCCTAAGGTGAAAGGGTTGTTTGACCCCCAAAGGGGTCATGACCCACATGTTGAGAACCTCTGGTTTAGATGAACCTAGAGGTGTCGCATCTTCAACAATTGGCATTTAGGTGTTGATCATTTAGAAGAGCTGGGCAGTCATTTATAAGCAAGCAGCCCTATGGAGCAGTGGAGTCTGAATGGAGATAGATTTTTTTTTTCAGTGTGTCCTTCTTCTGAGCTCCTAGCACACTTTCTTGGTATGGGGATGTTGACAGCTTTACTAATTTGAATTACGAAAAATTTAAATACTCAACTAGCAATATTACTGTAATTCCTCTTTATAGACAGCTTTACCGATAATGGGAACCCTTTTCTCCTCCACAATGCCACCCCACTTAGCTGATAAAACTATTACTTTGTCATTGACTATTACTTTAATTTACAACCTAAAACAAAATCCTGGAAGAGTCATGTCGGCAGGAACTAAAGGTGGCACTACAGCTGAAAAAGCATGTCCCCAACCAACTCCAATAGGAGCTAGCTAGTGCAGAGTATTATAAGAAAGCCAAAAGACTACCCAGCGGCTTACTAGGATACAATGCTCTGGGAATAGCTGGAGGTAATTCTGGGGAAATAGAGTATGAAATCCAGTTGTAACTGCTGGCTGTCTCCTGTGAGTGTGACCCCTCCCCCCTGCTCGTTCCCCACACGGGTTAGAGCTCTTGCAATGCCCAAGGCTTCAGCGCTGCTCCCTCCACATAAATATAACTGCTCTGGATGGGTTTTATGGCCCTTACAAATCCTGTGTGCACTGCAGTCAGCTGTGTCTTTCCTCAGGGTGAGCTTGGGAAATCTTCATTTTTTTATTTTGTGTTGTGTAGCCCAGGCTGGCCATGAACTCACTATCCTATTTATTTTCATTCTGAGTGCTAGGATTCCAGGCATGTACCACCTNGCTTGGCTAATGAAATGCCATCCAGATACATGTGAGCTATATTCCCAAAGTGATGCATACAGTCTTCTCCAGTGCTGAGAGTGCTGGAGAGTATATANATATAAAATCAGGCCACTCTGACATTTCTAGTTCCTGAACCTGTGTGTGGTTCCATGTGACCCTCCTCATGCTCACAGGACTGACTTGAAAAGCCCTGCTTTGCATGGCTTCAGTGAGCCTGGCCTCAGGCAGAGGCTGGGGGCTAGACTAGTCCATACCTTTACAGCAGTGTGCACAGGGATAGGGGTGCTGAGGGGGCCAAGCCCCTGCTTCCCAGAGTCTGACTGGTTGCTTGGCTGGGAGGCCACATCATTCTTGTCACTTTCTGTGCCAGGACCAAGATCCTGAAATTCAAAGTGTAGTGTTACTAAGACACAAGAATAAGAGGTGTGGCATCACTGAGGTGAAGAACTGCTGTTTTCACTCAGGCTTCCTGTCCTGGTAACATCAGATGCTCCCAATCTGTCACCCACCACAGGGTACCACTGAGAGATACATGGGCAATCCCAGTACCAATTGCAGAAGACCAGGTGTACTTCTGACTTGATCTGGGCAAACTGGGACATCTGGTCACCCTGGAGAAGAGCTCTACAAAATAATGAGATTGAGAAAGAAAGGAAAAGGGGAGAGTGGGAGCAAAAGTCTTGAGAAAAAAACAAGCAAGATGGGGAGAAGGCCATGTGTGCAGCAGCATGAATAATGCCTGAGTAGGTGTGCAAGTGTGTGTGTAAAGACAGAACTACACATGTGTCTCAGTGTGTGGGAATGTTTGTATGTGTGCATGTGTGTAAATAGATAAAATTATAAATATTGTCTCAGTGTGTGGGAATGTTTGTATGTGTGCACGTGTGTAAATAGATGAAATTATGAATATTGTCTCAGTGTGTGGGAATGTTTGTATGTGTGCACGTGTGTAAATAGATGAAATTATGAATATTGTCTCAGTGTGTGGGAATGTTTNTATGAATATTGTCTCAGTGTGTGGGAATGTTTGTATGTGTGCACGTGTGTAAATAGATGAAATTATGAATATTGTCTCAGTGTGTGGGAATGTTTTTATGTGTATTTGTAAATGTGCATGTCTCTTTGTTGGGCATATATGTGTGCACACATGTGCACACATGTCTCAGTGTATATGTGTATATGCATGTCTTTGTGAATCTACATATGTGTGTGTGTGTATGTGTAGTAATAAGTATGAGCACCTTCCTGGGCATGTGTATGCATTCATGCATGCATGTGTGCTGATTAAATGTGTATATATGCACGATCATACATGAACACACATGTGTATGCATGTACTGATTATATGTGTGTATGCATGTTCACACTCATGTATATGCATATGTCAGGATATAAATATATGTGTGTATATGAGTATACATCTGAATGTATATGTGTGCCTGTGCATATGTTTTTATATGCATGTTATATCAATGTATATTATAGCAGGTAAATATGAAAGGGGAAGAATTGCCAGAATGCAGGAACAAGTTAATATATACATATGTGTGTTTGTGTATGTGTGTATATGTATTAACATGGATCCATGCATTTGTGTGTGTCTCATAAAGAAACACGTTTTTATGAGAGGTATGTTTGTGTCTGCTGAGAGGTCCATGAAAAGAATAATTCTCNTCCCTTTCTTTCCTNCCTTCCTATGCTATGACTCAACACAAAGAGGCGGGGGTCCTTATGCCCCTCCTGGGGGGCCAGAACTGACTTTCTCAGTTCTCCCCTGAACCCTGGCATCTGTCACAAGCCTATGGACTGCTTTTCTCCCAGAGCCTTGGTGTCCTTGTCTGTCAAACACGGTTGCCGAGAGAAAAGACACGAAGCTGCTCCTGCATTTTCTCTGCATTGCTCAGTGCTTGGCCCCTTCTTCCCCCTTTGCTAGGGGGAAACAGAAAGAACTTGTCTTTTCCTCAAAACCATTCTTAAATCAGAAGCCGAGGAATTTGCTGTCAGAAGAATACGTGCAAGTGGTCTGATAAACTGTTTGATGTTCTCAAAGATGTTTGGCTCTGAAGCTCAGCATGGGCGTGCAGGGGCAGGGAGATGCCTTGATGCTGAACTCCTGCACAAGGAACACACATTCAGCCCTGCTGCTTACACCTCCCTCTCCCTCCTACTTCACATTTTCTTCTTGGCAGTTTCAAGTTTGCTCTGATGGAGTGGAGATAGGAAATGACAGTGACCAGTGACCATCATGGTTTCGGGAAACTGGACTCTGAATAAACATTATTGCAAACTTCTCCTCCTCTGGATGGATATTCCAGTAGGAAAATAACTTCAAATACAAGTTGAGCATCCCTAATCCAACATTCCAATATCTGAAATGCTTCAAAATTTGAAACCTTTTGTGGCAGACAAGAAACCATGAGAAGAAAATGTCATAGCATAGAACTTAGCTTCATGCACGAAAGTTATAAAAAGTACTATATAAAATTACATTTAGGCCATGGGTATGTAGGCATATTTGAGGCATAAATGAATTTTGTGTTTTGACTTGGGTCCTATCCCCAAGACATATTATTANGAATGGAGGCAAATAAATTCTAGATCTAAACACTTCTGGTCCCAAGCACTTTGGATAAGGGATAGTCAAAGTAGATGTTTACTTCCAGTTTGAAGAANAATCCCTTGGTCACCAGGAAGAGTGAAATCTTCTGAGAGGGGAGGGAGTGGCCTAAAGGCTTCTTTCTAGAGAAGAGTGTTTCGGAACCAGGGTCAAAAGCCCTTCCACATCACATGTCCATAGCACTAGCGCTCCTTCCCCATTCTGTGTGCTCCCCCTCTTACTGACATCTCTTAGCGGTCCTATGATGCCATCATGTTTGCGTGAGAATAGGTCCCATCATGTAGCTTTGTGAGATAGTGACATTCTGCGCGATTCTGGAATCCACACAGCTACTTAGCCATATGGAGCAGTAGTTCCTTGTCTGTGGTCCTGGGCATCAGTGATGCTTATCTGCAGGGACCGTGATCTCATGTGAGGAGATATGAAGTGCCCAGTGTAGGCAGTGGACNAGAGTGAGCATCAGGACAGGAGATGTGGTTTATTAAACTCATCACTATTCTTTATAAGTGTGCTCCATATTTTTGTATGCATTCACTTTTAAGTCCTTGTGGGTTTGTCTAGAAAGAATGAGAACTGAGCTGAGCAGGGGTGGTGTGCTGNCTTCAGCCTGACACGGTAGACACCTGTTAGTGGTAGAAGCAACTGGTGTCTCCTGCTTTGCTGATAGTCAGCACCTCCGTCTTCCCACCCTCTGACGCCCTCTGAGTTTGATATCAGTCCTGCCAGGAGATGATTGACCAATTGTGTGATCTCACTAAGTCAAGTTACCTTATGCATGAAATGAGGTAAACTTATCTACTCATTTACAAGGTAAGTCCAAAGCTAACACTGTGAGGGTTTTCAATGTTTCTATGACCCGTAAGTGCCTGCGCCAAATAGGTTGAGAAGGGACATTAAGAAAATACATCATCAGATATCTTGGGTGTGGTGGTATACACTGTAATTCCATCACTTAGCCTGAGCCACGAGTTTGAGAGCAGGCTACACTNCATAGTGAGACCCTGTCTCAGGATAAAACCACTCCCAACAGCAGACAGGGCCCATAAGCACCACCAGCCATAGCAGTGTTGATATGAAATCTAAGCAACCCGACAAGACTGTGAGGCAGGGGCGGTCTGTTTGTTTTACCTGGATTGTGTCGAGAGGGCCAGCCAAAGGAGCCTCAGTGGCTTTGATATCTGGGGGAGATCCCACAGAGCCCTGGGGGTCTTCACTCCGAGTGTGATCCGGGGAAAGCCCATCGCTGCTGCTGTCCTCTTCAAAGGCAAATGCATCTGCTGATTTGGAGTAACTCACCTCCGTACCTGAANGAGAGAAAACCAGGATGGGACCATGGCTTGGAGCATCAGAGAGATGTTTTGGAAGCACTGCTAAACACTGTCCCTAGGCTGAAGCACATGCTTCGCTCTCCAGTGTGGTGCAAGTTCAGGGAAGAGTGAAAACGTATTTTAAACAATTAGATTTTCTACATGAGAACATGTGTTTAAGAAAAGAAGTCTGTTGTTGGGGAACACGGGTGATGTATCAAAGCTTCTCNCCGTGCACCAAACTTTATTTCCAGACTGAGTCATTTCTCAGGCTTTCTATGGAGCCCATGTCCTTTGAAAATAAATCAGGAAAGGCGAGGGAACGGGCGTGCTGTGAGGCCACTGGAAGCTAACTCGGAGTGACTGCCCTTCTCCTTTGGGCTTTCCNGCACAAGGGAATCAAAATGACAGCTTGCCAGTTGCTTCATCTTCAAAGATAAAGCAGGGCACATGGCACAAAATGTTTAGCAAACTTTGCTAATAAGGAGAAGTGAGGCCAGTTACTAAGTTTAAATTCCTAGATGTCAGATTTAGCTATCATCACTGAAGTTCACGTCCAAGGAGCCACCCAACCAAGGCATCAGCAATTAGAAAAGCCAAAAATCTACCTCAGAGACTTCAGCCTGACTCTTATTTTCTCAATATGCAGATTTTATTTTCATGTCTAATATCGTGTGTCTTTGCAAGTCCTTCAGCACCCACCACCCACCTCCAGACTCTTCCTCTGTCCCCTGGGCCATCTTTCTAGGGCAACAGAGAAGTTGTGTTGGAGACAGAGGCCATCAGTCCAGATAGGTCTATAACAATATCCTGACCTGTTTCTCACATTTTACATCACCCATTTTCCTCCAGTTTGTTGTCCAGCTGAACAGTACACAGTTCCAAAGCCACAAAGTTCTCCTGACCCTGTTCTCAGCACAGCCCTTCCAAAGAATCTCAGCATTATCAGGGGCTTCTGCAGCCCCTGTTCTGCAATCACACTCACAAGAACTTTTGACTCTTGCTTGGTATAGATAAGAGGCTGGGCTCTCACTGTGGCGATTGCAAAGGCCCCGANGAGTTGGGAGGAAGGGAACAAATGTGGCTTGGGGCTTGTCATCACAACCACTGTTGGCATGTGTCACAGACTCTCTGGACATCCGAGTGTCAAAGCAGGAAAGAGGCCAGACAAGGACACAGCAAGTGGCAACTCCAGTAACTAGTCCAATGGGAAGCCCACCAACCTGGAGGAGCTTAGATGCCAGGACATCTGCTCCATGGGTCGTGCGTAGAAGTCATTGTTGCTGTTACAATTATCAAAGTGTAAGGCTCATGATAGAAATTCATGTAGTACAAAAATACCTAATGTACATATTCTACCTCACAATAAAAGTCAGAAGTCTCTTTTAGATTTAACTCTATGGATACCAGGAAGATACTTGCAAAATCAGAGGTTTTAAATAGATCAGACTGGATAAAATACACTATTGAAGGCCTGGGGTATAGCTCAGTGATAGTATGCTTGCCTAGCAGGCAAAAGCCATAGATTTGATTCCTAACACTGAAAATGATATTTTACACACACACACACACACACACACACACACACACACACTTCTGGAACTTATGGTTTTCCATAAGTTTTTTTTTTTAAAGAGATCTTTCCACATGAGAGAAAAGACTAGTCTCACTTAAAAAATAATTGTGTAGTGTTCCATTGTATTAGTAGGAACATTTAAAAATTCATTCTTGTACTTTGGTGTGTGTTAAAAACAACCTAGGGCCTTGTGCATGCTAGGGAAGCATTCTACCACTGAACTATAACCCCAACCCATTTCTTATACATTTTTAGCCCCCCAAAAATTGTCCAGTACCAAATGGTCAACCCTGNAAACAGGTAAACAGTTATACAGACTGAACAGGTTGTATCTATAAATATATACATATATACATATAGGACTACAATTGTTGAAAAAAATCAGTCATGAATTTGTGGAGAGGAAGTACACGGGAGGGTTTGGAGGGAGCAAAGGGAAGAGAGAAATTCTGTAATTAAATTTTCATCTCAAAACTAAAAATAAGATGAAAAACAAGAAAGATTAGAAAAGTGCAGAGAATTACAGAAATCGTTTATTTACCCAAAAGCCCAAATAAGTAAATGTTAGTATTTATGTCAGAAACCTGTTTCTCCTCCGGTTAGGAAGACTCACTGGATGTGTGCCAACTTCTTGGTTGAGACCAGNGTCTCTCTTCTATCCCTTCAGTCCTCTTTTCCCACCCCCTCATCGTCCCTCTGCAGTTAGTCACACACTCGGTTCTTTTAGCTCTGACAACCTTGTAAGNCCTGCAGACAGCCTCTGNGTGTCATTTTCCTGCACCATGTGGGACGCTGTGCCTGCTCCTTTCTCAGGGGAATCAACCCGAGAACTCCAAAGGAAGAGCCTTCTAGTTGCTTCTGTGAAGATGTGGGTATATTGTCTACTCAACCCATTTAAAAACATTTTTATGAACTATGCTTTCATTGGAATTGTCTCAATTTATGCATATAATGAAAGGTTTTATCCCTGTTAAAGTCTTTCCATGAGCACTGAGGATCAGGCAGACAAGAGAAGGTGGGGAGGCAGTGGTTGCTGCTGTCCACCCAGGAGACCACGACATGTCATTGAGATCTCCCTGGCTCATGCCCTGAGCCGATGCTGCTCACCATCTCAGCAACTCCTGCGTGTGGTCTTACCAGCCCCTCAGGAACCCCAGAACACCAGGCCACCAGAACACTCTGAGGAGTTCATTGTCTCATGTCTCCTCCCATTTCCTTCACTAAGAGGGGACTGGGCCTTCTCTGTATGCTCTGATGTTTCATGTGACAAAAATGTTCCCCCCAAGTAAACCAGAATATGGCATCCNAAATGTGCGAAAGTTAGGGAGAAATGAACTGAAGTGTGGAATTGTCCCACTTTTTAACCTATGGGTAGAAATATTAGAAGAAGTAGAGAGAAAAAGGGATAATGTTTTTCCTCTTACTATACAACGACCTGATTATATCTAAGCGAGGGCGGGGGGGGGGCAGATTTGTGTAACAGTGACAACTAGAACAAAACAGATTTGTGANTCCTCAAACAGGCATGGGATGGGAAGCCAAAGCATGATCACAGTTTCTCAAGTCTGTTTGGCTGCTGGGGATATTGAAAGTTCTATTTTATTCGACTATTTGCTGACGGAACTGAGACTGAACTCCCAGCCTTTGGACTCTGAGTCACTTTACAGAATTGTTTAGCCAACCATCCTCCCTGCTAGCCATAAAGCCCTTGGGTGAAGCCATCTGTTATTTAGGGAGACTCATCAGCCTGCCTTGGTTGGAGGGCTGGGAGTACAATAGAGCAATAGAGGAGCCGCCTCTGTACACGTTATACACTGACNATGCTCCCACTCTGATCAATGGCAAGTGGGGACCTCGTCAAGACACTACAATGGTTAAAAAAAAAAGTCTAAAAGTAGAGAGTTTGAAATAAGGGGGTAGATGGTATCAGCTTGCCATCTGTAGGTTCCGAATTCTTGGCAATGACCAGGACTGACAGAACTGGCATCTATCCCAAACATATCCAGGCTTTGTTCTCACTATTACTCCCCTGGAAGTGAGTATGGTAACGTTTTACATAGTATTTGCATGGAATTAAACATGACAGTTAACATATAGATGATTGACAGAGAAGGGAGACTGTGCGTGGGTTATGTGCAAATAGCATTTCATTTTACAGGAGGGACTGGAGTATCCTGAATTCGCCCTCTGTGGGGGGTCCTGGAATTAAGCCCCTGTGGATATGGAGGATCAGCTTTCTATAATCAGTTCTATTTTCCCCTCCAAGGCTGAAGGGAGGGGGTTCTCAATGATTTTACTCACTTCCACCCTTCACACTTCAAGAGGAGTCGAAGTGATCAGATAAGATATGGGAAAGAGGCTGAAAGTCAGGAGAAAGAGGCTGTCTGTGTATCTGCCTGGGATAATCAGAGAATCTGTCAAGGAGCTGTGGCCTGGAGAGTGTCCACTGCAGTGAGGCAGAGGAGATAGTAACACAAAGCTGTCTGAGAACTCTCTTGGAGGAGGAGGAGGGCTTGGATGGAACCTGAAATAACTGGCGGCCGTGGACAGGATGACAGGAGGGGGCAGCGTCTTGGGTGAAGATGGAGAGAGGAAGCGATACTAAAGGGGTTGATGAGCAGAACTGGGGGTGAGGAAGAAAGTCCCTTAGTCAGGGGAGCATTATTCCAGGAGCCAAATCCTACAGAGCCATAGCCTAGGAGACTACATCATCAAATCATCTGCCAGTCATTTAGAAGCTCCGTGCTTAAGCCAATGCCCCAAGGAAGCCATGAGTCCACACAACCAAACACAAGGAAGTTGTTCCCACCCACACAGAGAAGTAGGGTGAATGCCAAGGCCCCTAATGTGACTGTCTGGTACCTAGAAAGCATGAGGTTGCTGTGTCAGATTCTGCCAACAGGTACCTTTGAGGACCATTGTGGGATGTGCCATCACGTGGGCCCTGCCAGTTACCCCTTCAGGGCTGCAAGTGGTTTGGGTTTGCCACTGTCAGGGCAGAAGAGGAGGGAAGGGAAGGGAGCCTCCACATAGCTGCATGGTTGCTTAGTTTGGGCTTAAAGCAAGAGCTGGAACAGTGGAGGAGCCCCGCAGAGCTGCTGCTGCTGCATGCTGCCTTACTTCCACAAGATGTATGAGGCACTCATGGGTACTTGGAGTATTTTCTTTTTCTTGGCTCTGCCGAGTCAGTGGGAGTGTGAATACTGGGAACTTACTGGGTCTAGATTTCCCCATCTCTAAAATGGGAATAATAAATGCAGCTACCTCTCTAGATTCCCAGAACTAATATCTGCTGAGCACTGAGTGCATGGCCTGATATGAACTGTTCAGTCATGTCTAGCTGTTATGGTGGCCGATATTGTTTTTATTAGCATCTACCATTTTCTAGTTTACCATTATCAAAAACAAGAAGACCACCCAGGAGGCAGTTTATTCTGTGGTCAGCCTCACAAAGGTCAGTGCATCTCCATGGCAAGGAAAACTAATTTGTCCTAAGAGACTTGTTCTGGAAAAAGGAGTCAGCTTCCCTAGAGTAGGATGAGAGTTTGTCCTGGAAAGGCCACCAGTTACTCTCTCTTTCCCAGTTCAAGCCACACTGCTGCAGAGAGGGACACAGGTCACCTTCTGGTCGCCTTATCTGTATTCCTGCAGAGTGGTCACATCGATTGCATTGCATTGTGACCTGGGGCCTCTACTCCAATCTCCCAGGACAAGAGGCTGGCTGGGAGCTGTTGGAGAGCAGAGTGCTGGCTATTGTCCCCGCAGACATGTCAGGCAGTGTGATGACAAGGACCTGTTCTGGGAGGCCCTGACATCATCCTCTGGGTATGCCCACAGGACTGGCTCTGGGCACAGGCCCCTTGGGGACCTTAGGCTGGCGACAGACCCTCACTCCCTCGTTCTCTGGAAGTGATTAAATGAGTGAGTCAGCTGTACTTTCCTCTGTACAAACATTTAAAACTCCAAGATTAAATGAGATAATTGGAGCCCTGGTTACTGTCCCCCTAGAACCTGCACCAAGAGCTGTGAAGGAAGGGTGGGGCAAAATGAGAGGGCTCCTCCTGATTTTCTACTTGCAAGTTAGTCCAGTGAATGGCAGGAGAGCTATTTTCATCTGAGGACAGACTGACCATCCCTAACATCCTCCTGAACAAGAATGAGGCAAAATCTGCTTCCCAGGGGAAAGTGTCACAAATCATTCACACGGATCTAGATATTAACAACCCTGGCTATCACTCAAGGAGACTTGATGAGACTCAACAACACACTATGATCTATAGACTGGTGGATCCTCTAATCCAAATGAGAACTCACTGCTCTCAAAGGACATCGAGTTTCCTTGTTATAAAACGCATGTGAACTGGTACTGGGATAAATGGATTCCCTTTCCTCAGATCCATGACACCTCAGAAATTTCCCTTGCATCTGTCTCTTGACCTGATCCTCATAAATCAGGAAACACAGCTAATGTCTATGATATTTATTGCATATCAGCTCTAGAGGTCAAATCCATGGGACAGAGAATATATGACATACTCCCATTGTCGCCTTCTTTCTTTATGGGAAAACACTCAGTGTCCATGTGGTCACCTGTCAGTGCCTCCAGGTGCCCCTTGGAGATCTTGAAAGACATCCCCAACTCCAACTGCCCACTTCTCAGCAATGCCAATATGGCTTCAGCAGCACTGTCACTCAGATCATCAGGCGACCTGCAGAGTCGAAGGGCTGCTTTGTTTTCTCAGCACTTACTTTCTCCCCAAGTCTGCTGGTTCCCCAATTTCCTAAACCCTACCCCGTTTCCCTCAGAGTTTTCCCTCAGAAAACGAATTGACATATATGCCCTGGTGTGTGTTTTTCCCCTAAGGATCATGTGTACTTTGGAAATGATTTCTCATCATGGAATGATAGAATCTTGTCCATGAGGAAGTCAAGTCACGCCAAGGCAAACAATCCTACCATCTGGCATAGCGCCATTGCTGTTGTACATCTGCCTTTAAAATGCGTGATCAGTGTCAACATGCCTAGTCTCTGAACATGGACTGGATTCTTAGTGAGCAAGAGAGTTTGATTTTAAAATAAGCCTCGGGGTCACAGACAAACATATGATGGCTAAAGAGGCTTTCAGAAGCAGGACAGCTGGAAACGGATGGCCCTTGCCACAGCCCTGGCAGGTCAGACACTGGTTTCTATATTAAAAGATTATTCTAGAGGGAGTCCACCCCTGAGTCAGGAACCAGTCTGGATAGCCCAGAAACCCAGGATAGAACCAAATGTGACCAGCAAAAAACAAACAAACAAAAAGTCAATGAAATGATCTCTAATGATATTCTGCTATACTTGTAGACAGGAGCCTAGCATAATCGTCATCAGAGAGGCTTCATCCATCAACTGATGGAAACAGATGCAGAGACCTACAGCCAAACACTAACTATGCTGAGCTCAGGGAATCCTGTGGAAGAGGGGGAGGAAGGATTGTAGGAACCAGAGGGGTCAAGGATACCACAAGAAAACCCTCGGAATCAACTAACCTGGGCTCATATTCTAAAACACTGGTTGGATGGAAACTGAAGTGCTGATTTAGATGGAAAATCTGGTCCAGTCCAAAGACAAGGTGAGAAATTTGTCAATCGCAGCTGGAGTCCAGAGGCCTCCTACTGTTTGAGGAATCCAGCTGGGTTTGGTTTAGCTTAAGCCAGGAGTCAGGCATCTGAACAAAACACTGCCTCCTCTGGAGCTAGGGGGATGCAGGATGCTCGAACCCTGACCGTGAAGAAACTATTTAATGATCAGTGAGCAGATTAACATATGTGAGGAGAAGAACACAAGGCTCCCAGTACTGAGGAGCACCTGAGTAATAACGACCTANCAAGGCATCCCACACTTTGTAGAGAAGCCACTGTTCCCATGGAGATTGTATTAGTTATATGCTGTGTCCTGACTTGATGAGGTTTCTCACAAAGGGATGACAGGCAATCGAGAGCACCCTGAGTGNTGGCCGCAGGAGCCTGAGTCTTGTCTTGTTGCACAGAATCCATTCTAAAGTCATGTGAATGAGGTCAGTTAGAGTCTCTAAGACTATACATTCCGAGAAGAAACTCCCAGGTTGGAAGTGGAAGCAATAGTTGGCATCCTATAAGACAGACAAGTCTGT
>LZPO01108012.1:19055-39139 GCA_001675575.1 Neotoma lepida | reverse complement strand
AAAGATGAACAGATGATAGAGAAATTTGAAAGTACTGTGTGCAAAATCAAGATGCACAAGGCAATGTAAAATGGTAAAATGTCGGCAACCCTAGTGATAGATCTTATTTTCTTGTATACGTAGTCCATACACCGAGAAATGCTTACACCAAGAAACACAGGCAGGAGGAAGAAGAGAAAAAAGGCTACCAGTTGGCAATGAATAACCACAAGGCAGGTGTAAGGTCAGTATAGGCTAAAGGTGCAGATTAAAAATCTTTTGCCTATAATAGAGAATTAAGCAACAATTTATAGTAATGGAATAGAACATTCTAANAACTAATGAGAGATGTTTCATGGCATTTTCTCTCCAAGACTTTTTTCATGTCTGATGACGTATTTATCACAGCAATGATGAGAGCACACACTCCTGAGAACTGTAGGCCAAGTCACAGGCACAAGATATTCAATGTGGAGACTGGGTGTGCAACGGACAGACAACCACTGTGAGCTGTCCAAATGGGCACTGCAAGCAGAGTCAGTGACTCTCCTGGAGTTCCTATTTCCACAGTTGCACATTCCAAAGGCAGCATCCACATGACCTCTGAATGGATGAGTAAGACCAAGACGTGAATCAACTCAAGGGCAACTCACAATAAATGTAGTTTATAATAAGACATTCTTACATGTGCTTTTGGCAACATATTAAAACATTTAAATATCTATTGGTAAATAAGACCTTCCAAGTGCCTTCAAGAGCTGCTGTGGGTCAAACAGGAAGAAAGTCAATTTGCCTAGAGGAATGTTCATCTCCCTACTCCACTCTGCTTACTTAGGGCCCAACTCAAAGCATAGCTCAGCTGAACTCTGTACTTGCAGGCTGTTGGGATCTACCTGAGGTCACTTGGTCTAAAGGTCTACGGAATGAGCTAAGGTGGTTTCTGAGGGAATTGGTGAGTGCATTATCTCCTTGAGTGGCNTTAGACATCACATAAGAATGGTTAGTTTCACACGTGTCATAGCATTTGCTTGTGAAAGCCTGGACAGGGTCACCTCCATCTCAACCCTAACACACAGCAGCCAAGTGCTATTTCCACTGTGCTAGTTTCCTCTGCTCTCTACCTCTCTCTTCATCGATTAACTTGGTTTTTAAGATGTCACTTGAAGCCAGATTGGCCTAGAACTGACTATGGAGCCCANGCTGGCCCTGAAATCATGGCAATCCTCCTGTTTCAGCCTCTCAAGTGCTGGGATTATAGCTGTGCNACTTCATTACTGACTGCTCTCATCTCACCCTCCTGCCTCTGCCTCTGTAACACAGGAAGCTGAAGAGAATGGACCTCTGGGTATGGAGTATATGCTTGGNGAGCAATCCACGGCATGGCTTGTCCAGTGAGCTGCTCAGAACCAGAACAGGGTTCCTAGATTGTCAGAGTTGTGGCTGCCGTGGGGTTCACAAGTGTGGGACAGCCATGNCTCCCCAACCCCAATTACCTTTTATAGCCTCTTTTACTGAAGAATCCATAGGCAGTATGTTCTTCTCCACCAGTTCCAAGGGCCCTGGGCGGAGAGCAATCTTTTCATTGAGGTCATCTGCGAGGCGGGCTCTTTTCAGCTTCATCTGAGCAGTTGGAATGGATCTCTCTGCTGTGGAGGCTACAANGTTGAAACAGACAGGGTCCNTTTTAGAATTTGATGTCATTTTGTTTGGTTTCGTTTTTTTGGCTGGAGGTTACAAAACACTGGGTCACACCATGCTCTACCATCCTGATAATTTTTCAATGCAAGCATCATCACTTCACAGGGATTAGCACCAGCGAGCAGACACTTCCAAATAAAGGCAAATGAAGAGGCACAGGAAAGCTGGAGAAACTCGCCTGGAGAGGATTTGTTTTAAAAAAAAATGCAATTTGGCAATTTTGTAAGCAAGCAGTCCATGGGGTCCATGTGGCTTGCTTGACCCTAGGTTCCTGGCTTTTGAGAATGACTGGCATAGCCTGGGCCGGCAGTAAACACCATCTCCTGGTGATAGTTAGTGTGTGTGTGTGGGGGTGTTGTAACCTTCTAGAGGTTTTAGATTTGTCATACTGACTGAGAGTCAAATGTTCAGATATGTTGTAAAAGGCAAAAAAAAAATGCTTTGAAGCTGATATTTTAATTAAACAGAGGGATTTTTTTAAAAAAATCTGAATTTATCCAACATGCAGTTTCTCATCATTTGGAGGGTGGGAAAGGTCAAGTACAGATTCTAAGCTCTCCCCTTTATGGCTGACCCCAAATGTTCTCTTTAGGGTGAGCTGTGAGTGATTTCCATGAAAAAAATATGAAGAAAAATCCAGCCAATTTGTCACTTCTGATGGAGAAATGTAAGGGGCTTTCAGGGTCCATCTCAACATGCTGAGTTTAAAAGATGAGGCATCTATNGACACCTCTCCCAACCCTCTAATCCAGACCTGGGATCTTGAGTCTGACTGAGCATTTCTTACACAGCAGAGCAATCTCCTAGTTCATCTCGGCCAGTCATGCTCATCCAGAAGCTCCACACATAAGAGTGGGAGTGTTGGGGGCCTAGAGATGATTCAACAGATAAGAGCACTGGCTGCTCTTAAAGGGACTCCAGTCTAGTCCCCAGCACCTATGTCAGGTGACTCACAACTGCTTAGAACCCCAGCTCCAGGGGTTCTGACACCGTCTTCTGGCTTCTACTAGCATTCTTGTGCAACATTACTCCCCTTCCTCTTGCTGACACGTGTAATGAAAAAATAAAATAAATCTTAAAAAAAAAAAAAAAGAATGTGGTTATCCAGCTTCTGGCTGGACTCCACTTTGACACTTTCCAACTCCCCCTGCCACAGCCTCTTAGCCTCTCCTCACACAGGCCCTCAGCCTCTAAGCCTGCCGTGAATGGATGCAATTATTTTCTGGACACATAGCTTTCTATTCTAATCCTTACAGTCAAGCCCTGGTCCCTTCTGCCCTCATGGCATAGTGTGCTCAGTTTTGCAATCTGTTCCCTATTTCCTGCCCCCACCTGAATGAGAAACTCAGGAGAGAAGAGCCATTTGCATCTTAGTGGGTCTTTGGTACTCCAGGAAATTAATTTTTAATTTCTATTGGAGTGACTAGAAGGCTCCATGGAAGAGACATGTCACAGAATCAAGGGCTGCTGTGGTGGAGAACTTGATATCAACGACAATGATGAAGGAAACAACTCTTTTAACATGCTGGGGATGAAAGTCAGGCAAGTGCCACCCTGCTGAGTCACTCCACCCTCTTAGGCCTTCTTGACCAAAGCACCTCTGTGCACATGGTATCACAAATGCCAANGCTGTGCAGGAGAAAGTGCAAGGAGCANGGAACTCACCATGCTGCACCAGTCTTAGTCTTTCTGAGTTGTCTGTTTTTATTATTAGATCAATACTTTTTCTTCCCAGAACTGGACCATGAGTGCACATATTTACATGTTTAGTTTGCCTTCCCAGAATTTGTCTATAAATACTGCTTTGCTTTCTGCTGTTTTCACTAAACATCTTCTAAGCCTTTTCTTATTAAGTCATTATTCTTCGAAGCCCTTGCTGTGGTGGCTATGTGGTATTAAACTGGACAGAGGGGGATCCCCATTGTTGGATATCTCACCAGTTTCAATGTTTTCCCCTCCAATTAACTCCTTGCTAAACACCATTGCATACAAACCTTTGCAAGCTCAAGATTAGATACAGTCAAGGAGTTTGATACACTCTGCCAAAGTGCCCTGGAGGAACGCTGACCCGGTCACACCCCACCAGCAGAGTACAAATGCCTGCGTCTCATACATTCTTGCCACATGCAATATCTATTTTCATTTGCTAACTCGACCATGGAAAGTCTGTATCTCAATNGAATGGCCTTTCTTGGTCTGTTTGTATAGCTGTAATTTTGTGCCTGTCACAGAANCTGTTCCCAGGGGCTTCATAGATGTCACTGTAAAGGGGGTAAGAATTGTGTCACTTGTACCTGAGAGCGCTTAGGATTCTTTAAAGCTTTCCCTCCAGATTCTGTGCTGTCTACTGTCTGTCTCACAGCATCTCACTTACTCCATGGATGGAGAAATGTCGAGAAGCCAGAAGAGTCAGAGATGATGCTGATCCAAGAGGAAAGACTCCCAACTTCTTCCCTACTTCAAGGCCTTTCCTTCCCTGTACAGCTTGCATCAGGGCTNGAAGAAAATCTGCATTCTAGAGAAAGCACCCTGGTGCTGGGTGCATGCCCCACCTCCACCTTAAATGCCCTTCCTTCTTCCTGAACTTGGTCCATACTTCATATCCCAGCTCCTTCCTATCCCTTTCCCTGTCTGTTCTGAGTCTGATGTCTCCCTTCTGAGGCCTCCTCCCTGNATTCACACACNGTGCACNCTCTCCATGCATTCACACCAGGCATTTTCTCTCTTGTGCTGGTTGGTGATTGCTGATTCTCATGTCTGCCTTCTCTGTTACCCTGGGAGGGTTCACTAAGGGCAGACATCCACATCTTGTTCATCTCTGCACTGACAAGGTCAGCCAGGCCCTTGCAACCATCAGTGCAGCAAATTCTCACTGATCAAATAGTTCACAGAAAATGTCAAAGCAGAAGCTGAGCCTCTCTGAGGCTGGGCACCAGTGGTCTGAGCATTCCNATCGCAGGAAAGGCCTCTCCTCAGCTCAGGTGTCAGACTAAGGTGGCAACTAGGCATTTGCTTTGTTTCCCCTTTCCCAACATGGTTGCAGCATCCCAGGGTAGAACTTCATGGATCAACACTGATTTTTCTGAATTGTTATTTCCCACACATTATAGCANTGGTTCTCAACCTTCCTAATGCTGTGACCCTTTAATACAGTCCCTCATGTTGTGGTGACTCCCAACCATAAAATTATTTTTGTTACTACTTCATTACTGTAATTTTGTTACTGCTATGAATCATTATGTAAATATCTGTGTTTTCTCATAGTCTTAGAGGACCCCTGTGAAAGGGTCGTTTGACCCCCAAAAGGATTGCAACCTACAAGTTGAGAACCATTGCACTAGAACATAAAGACACCACNGGGCAGGATCAAACTGCTGCTTGATAACTATGGAACAACTAGATAAGTACAGAGAAGGACAGTCTGTAGGTACTCAGTGAAGTTACAGAATTGCCTGGCCTTAGAGTCAGGAGTGGGGGAAGTTGTAGTAGACTGTTATTTTAAGGTGTGTTACTTTTGTTTATGTTGCATTTGTTTAACTCTGTGAAGCTGTGTTACTGTGCCTGTCTAAAACATCTGATGGTCTAATAAAGAAATGAATGGCCAATAGCAAGGCAGGAGAAAAAATAAGCAGGGCTGGCAGACAGAGAGAACATATAGAAGGAGAAAACTGGGAGGAGAGAACTATCTAGGAGCCAGAGGAGGAGGACTCCAGGGGCCAGCCACCTAGTTACACAGCAAGCCATGGAGTAAGAGTAAGATTTACAGAAGTAAGAGAATGGGAAAAGTCCAGAGGCAAAAGGTAGACGGGGATAATTTAAGATGAAGAAAACTGGCTAGAAACAAGCAAAGCTAAGGCCGGGCATTCATAATTAAGAATAAGCCTCTGTGTGTGATTTATTTGGGAGCTGGGTGGTGCNCCCCCCTAAAGAGCCAATAACCAAATAACCAACAACAGTAGGTGAGATAGGAAATCAAATCTGAAACAAATGTGTGGCTTTCTAAGCCTTCTATGTCACTAAGAATGACTGGATGACTGCTCAAAATGACCTGATGCAAAGCTGAGATGGAGATCTCTCTCTCTCTCTCTCTCTCTCTCTCTCTCTATATATATATATATATATATATATATATATATGGTTTAGAGATATTTTTATTTATTTTATTAATTAATTTATCCTTGGAGAGGCTTTTAAAGGACTTAGGAAGAACAGAGGCAGGAAACTCTAGAGACATGGCCCCTGCTGGGCAGGCATCTCCTGGTTTAGGATTTATGTAGCCTTACCTTGGAGAATGTGCATATTAACCAGGCTGCCACGATCAGACCTGTTCCTGCCCTTGCGCCTCAGGGAATCTTCAGTCTGCAGAACAAAAGCATAAAACTCTCACTTTCTCTCAAAAGGAAAAGGGGCTCTATGAGTGGCACATGGAAAATACCCCTTCTCCCATGTTTTTGCAAAGAAACACAAAAGGTCCCCCTAGAGTTTCAGTATGGGAACGAAGGGCAGAGGGGTAAAAGTGCCTGGGCCCAAGTCAAGGGCTATAAAAACAAAGATATTCTGGATATTCATAAGGCAGTTGATCTGGAGTCATTTTGCTATAATTGATCCTATTATCTAATAGTCACAAAAGGTCAGAGAGAAAACCGTACACAAGCATGCACTACAACAGGACTACATACAGCCCTTGCCAGGTGTCTCTGACATGGCAAAGAGTGACACCATNGATCCAGACTTTGGAAGGCACCTGGGAAAGGATGATTTGCCACATCTCATTGTCGTGGAGGAGCTATTTGGAGGGGTGGCAGGCTAGGCTCAAACCAACTGAGGATCAAAGGCCTCTGACTCCTTCTTTTGAGTTCTTCTTCCCTCTCACTATTCTAGGTCTATCCCTGGTCTCCCCAATGCTGATGACATCTGTTGTTCATTACTCTGCAGTGCGAGGAATCACAGCTCCTCACAAGCAACTTGGAAGAATCGCAAAATCTTGTTCTTCCTGTCTATTCAGAGACAGGCTACAAGGCTGCAGCTAACAGGCGAGCAAAGACACCAGCCTGCCGACATCATGGAAGGTGCTGATGGCGCCTACATTGCATTTATATCACTGATAACATCAGGAGTAGAAATCTGTGATAAAGGTGCCTGATNAGTATGTCAATTTTTCCTTCAAATGAAAAAATAAAATAAACCTGACAAGCCTGTCTCCCAGATGAGAAAATCAGATGAATATCATTCTTTGGGTAGCTCCAAATAAACTACTCACAGCCTTCGTCTTCCCACTGAACCCACTGATGAAAACCTGATTTTGCTAAGAATGACTGTACTGAAAAATAAATCAGTGGGAAGGCCAACCTTATGTCCCTTCTTAAAGATGTTTTGACCTTTTGATTTCTAGCATATCTTTGGTGANTGTCCTCCAACATCGAGTAATTAAGAACGTTCCTTTTTTAAGCTGAAAACTATCACTCTTCAAGCTTATGCAGTAGATGTCATTTTCACAGTTGTCTTTGGTTTATGGAAGTGAGAGTCCATATGGTGTGAGGACAGAGATGTGGCCGTTTGGAGTTTGTTGTAGAAATCCTATCCA
The DNA here is from genome assembly GCA_001675575.1 of Neotoma lepida. Taxonomy (NCBI): domain Eukaryota; kingdom Metazoa; phylum Chordata; class Mammalia; order Rodentia; family Cricetidae; genus Neotoma; species Neotoma lepida. Next base: position 31,878 of record LZPO01108012.1, on the reverse strand, counting down.
CTTAAGCCAAAGTTTGAGCATGCAATAGCTGCAACTTGTCTGCCATACTCCACAAAGGCAGTTTGCAAAAATTACCTTGTCACTATCCAAATTTTTTCTTGGGTCATGGAATTCAGTTGGACTTTTCAGTGCTGCAACAGAAAGATAAAGAGGTGAGCAGAGGCTGGNTGAAGGCAGGGTCAGTATTGTAGGGTTGCCGTGTGCTTGCTGAGCTATGCACAGTCTGGAAAGTGACGGCCTCTACCAGGCTACAAGCAACAAAGAAGGAAGGCCTGGAGGATGCCAGCTGCTCAGAAGCCGCAGGAGACAGAGAAAGGTGCAACTCAGGCCTGAACCAGGGAGAGCAGCAGAGGCAGGTCTTGCAACAAGAGAAGTGTGGAGGCAGGCCATGCCAAGTTTCTGAGGAAACAGGGGGGCTAGAATAACATTGGTTTGAGGGAGACGCTAAGTGGGGCAACTAACACCCTCACTGACTTCGCTAAGCCCTTAGTTCTAAAAACTTGGTGGATGATTGTATGGGATGCGTGGGGGCATCCTGGAGGAAGAGACTTCTTTGGATACAGAATGTGGCTGGTTGACCATGAACAGGCAGCCAAGGGTGTCTAGTGAGAAGCTGAGGCTCAGGATACGAGAGCTCTAAGGGTCCATGGAGACAGTGAACTCCAATCCCAACCCTAAACCAAATGGGGAAACTGAGGTCCATAGAAATGGATTGACTTGTCCAGGAGCACACAGTTGGATCCTAGGTCCTATGATTCCTCCTCTTTTTCCAGGAGTGGTTTTCCAACTGTTCTCTGTCAGCAGACATGGGCCTCCCCCGGCAGTCGTGTCCAGTGGTGTAGAGNAGCACGGAATAGTCAGCCTATACCAGTCAGTACTTCCTCTCTTCTCTCTGTGTCCTCCCATCTCTCCTTGGAGCACCTCTTCACTACCATTCCTTCACTACCAAACTCAGTGTAGCAAAAGTNCAGAACATTCTCCGCACACATCTGCATTTTGTATTGGCTTTCTGGCTTCCTGGGAACAATCTCAGCCAGAAGCCACAGACAATCACGTTTCACTGTAAGTGAAGAGGTTGAACCAAGTACAGAATTGCCTTGCATTTTTTTTTTAAAATTAGTTGCAAGTCTGGATATGTTTATGAAACTCATGATCCAGATTCTACAAATATTCTAGTAGGTGTCCACTCTTAGGCTACAGGCAAGGAAGTCATTTTCTAAATCTTGAATTAGGTTTCTGGCTAGGTCAGTGTGCGTGCATGTGTGTGTTTGTGTGTGTGTCTACCCTTATATGCACTTTAGCCCTGAAAACTATACTATTCCCCTACTAACCTGGTGGAGATCAAGCTAAGGGGACCTGGTAGGCACCATAGTGGTGCTTGATCATATTATTTTCTATGTAGGACGCTGTTTGGGCATACTCTATCAATCCCTCTGCCTCATTCCAGCATTAACAATGCTGACCAAAGGACATGCCAAAATTGTCCCAGCTGGCTGCTTTGTGCCCAATACAGTTGACATATCTGTTCTCACTTAGACTGGAGCCACAGAGGCTCTTTCTCAAAGGAAAAAGGATGAATATTTAGCTTGAATATCACATTTCACACTGACCTGGAAACGGATTTTCCAGCTTCTGTTTGTCACTTTCAGTCTTAAAATGGGCCCCTCAGCCATACTTACTACTGTAAATGTCCCTTCTTTCTTTCTTACTTTTTCTCAGCCATGTGATTCTGAGAAACAAATATGTAGGGCTACTGTGGTTCATGTACTTTCTTTGACAGGAATCTCAGTGCTCTGGGAAAGGAGGCTTGCCTTTTCTCTGATCCCTGGAACTTTATGTTGGGAATCTCTGGAGTGACTCCCCCCTCACCAAGCTACCATGTCACAGAGTTTACTTGGACCCCTGTACCAATATGTCTTTACCTCTGTCCTATCACCTGGTGTCCATGGAATTAAGCATTACATGTTAGTATGGCTAAATTTCTTTCATCACCAGTAAAAGAACTGATTCTGAACTGATCTTTATTAAGTGGTAAGAAAGAATAACAGGTTTTTCCTGGAGGGGTCCCCCAAAGGGAACCATAGTCTTTAGATATTACCCACATTCTAAACACAATTTGTTTGTTTTTTTAAAAAATTCATTCTTATAACGATGTGTGTGTGCATTTGTATGTATGATGTGTATGTGGGGCGTTATGCCGAAGGGCATGTTTGGAAGATGGAGGACTACTTTNTGGGGTTAGCTCTCTCTTTTAACCATGATGTCAGTTCTGGGCATTGAACTCAGCTTGTCAGATCTGTGCAGCAAATGCCCTTAGCCACTGAGCCACCTTGCTGGTTCACACAACTGGTTCTAATTGGACATGAGAGGGATTTACTGATTCTGCATCCTTGAATTATTCAGGTCTCACTAGCGGAGCTTATCACTATTCTACGAAACACTGCATTTCCTGAATTAGTTTTACAAAGCCGCCTTTCATTACTGTATCACTACCTTTCCTGTGAAATGGTTGAAACACTTTAGTCCTCTGATGTTAGAAGCACAAAGGTCTTCTGGAACCTTCTACCGAAGGGTGGAAAGCTATGTCCATTTATTTAGGTCTTGGGAAGAACATGAAGAGATCTACATGCTGCCCTCACCAAATCAGCACTCTTCTCAGGGCTTGCCATGGGGGTTGGGTGTGCTATGGGGCACTAGCGTGAGGTCACATTGTGGAAAACTCCCCAGCAGAGTGGCCTGGAGTTGAAGTTTGCCTACTCTGTGACTCCAGAGAATGTGGGCTCTAGTCCTTTCCCCTGCAGGCCTCCAAAAATCATAATGCCTCCCTCAGTTGATTTTTTTTTTAAATACACAAAGGACCACTTTTGCTGCCAGCCCAGGGAGTATCAAATGGCCAAATTTCATATTTAAAGGACACTGACATTTAAGATGGAAAAGGAATTTGGATTTCTAAATTAAAAAAATAAGTCCATGTGATTTCAAATTAGAATNCGGCTATAAATCCAGTCAGCCACACATCTGACTTGTTCCCCTGGAGGAAGATTAATCGCTCCTCACAGGGGAATTCATGTTCTCGCCTCGGCGTTCAGTCGCAGGCTATTCCTATTTCTGTCCCTACAGCTCCAGCTAATTTGGGTCAGCTGTGCGGATAAACATTCGCCTAGATAAGAACAGGCCTCCTGCGGTCCTTTCTGCTCCACTCTGACTGACTTCAGGCCTCCAATGGGATCTAATGAAGAAAAGAGGCCTAGGATGCAGAGAACCCATTTAGGGCTGAGGTGCGGGCACTTTTGAATAGCGCTGAGCTTTGGTGTTGAGTGGTAGCCCATGGGGATGTTGCAGGGCTGACTCCCCTCTATGGGACCTCTCATGACCAGGCCCAGAGAGAACTCCTGGTACTCTATCCCACTCCACTGAATAGAGACAGAAGGAGATGCCAAGAGCCAGAGACTGTTTCTTAGTGCAGGCCCCAGGACTGGCAATTCCCAGCATCAATTGGGAACTTGTTAGACATTCCAGCCCTTGAACCCCACCTCAGAACAACAGCCTCAGGATTTCTGGGGGTGAAGCATAGGAATTGGACTTTGAACAAATGCTCCAGGTGATGTTGATACCCAGGTTTAAGAACAACAGCCGTGAGGCTTTTAAGGCCAGTGCACCCCTACTGAAGGTCTCACAGAAACAGTGAGTTCTAAAGAGAAGCACTGGATTGGAACTGTCAGGATTGGTCTCCAGCTCCTAGACAAGACGCTCAAGTGAATGACACTGTCTCTTTTGTCATTGCTGCCTGAAGTCATAGCAATGTAGTTTAAAAATGCTAGTTCCAGTGAGAAAGCATTTGCTAGTAAATTTGTGTGTAGCTCATTTGTTAGTTGAAAATAGACATGTGGGTTGATAATGAATATTTATTAGGTTTTTTTTAAATTTTAATTTTATGTGTTTGGGTGTTTTGTCGGTATGTATGTCTGTGTAACATGTGTGTGGCTGCTTCCCGTAGAGGCCAGAAAAAGATGTCAGATCCCCTGGAACTGGAGTTACAGATGGCTGGCTGTGTGTTACCATGTGGGTACTGGGAATTGAACCCAGGTCCTCTGCAAGAGCAGCCAGGGCTCTTCACTGCTGAGCCCATCTCCAGCCCTCTACAGGGTTCTCTGTGGAGAGGGAGACACAATTATTCCCAAACATGAGACTCATGGTGTTGTATGATTAAAGGCATCCTGGGTACCTAAGAATTTTGGGACCCATCTAGTTGAGACCGCTCCTTGTTGGTATAACCTGAAACTAATCCAGTAGGTTTTCTGCACTTTTGCTTCCCACTTGTAAAAAGGGCTTCGTGATGTTTGCTCACTCTGCCTTGCTTTGAAAGGCAGAACAGACATCGAATACTTCTCCCTGAGCAATCAGGATACAGGCTTTATGTCGATGATAGCAACTTGGAGATTATTCTCTCTCTCTCTCTCTCTCTCTCTCTCTCTCTCTCTCTCTCTCTCTCTAAGGGGAAGTTGATAATAAATCACTTGTTCTGTGCTCAAATGATAGTCTTAGGGGTTTGAAAACAGTGTATTTGCCCAATGTAGCTGGTGGCATTTAAGATCTGGTGTGTATACTTATAGAGTCTGACCTAACACATGCGAATATTTGCGAGTTTCTCTTCTTGTGGCTACAGAGACAAATTCAAAGCGTGTCTCTAGTGACTGGTTTTCTACTTCTTAAGAAACAGGCACCTGGAAAATTGAGGGAGAGATGAAAGAGAAGAGAGAAGTCACAATTGATCCAGCTTGGCATGAAAGTTCAGGGTACCTTCCCCTAGCTCTAAGCGGGGAGATGGTAGGGAGAAAGGAAGAGGCAGACAGATTAATCCTCTCATGCCGCGTTCTGCTCAGGCAGCCAACAGTGTGTGGTAGGTGCTGTGGGGAGAAGCCAAGTCAGCTCGTGCACTGAGAAAAGGCAGAGAGACTCTGTCCTGTGAATGTCTCAAAACTATGGTGAGGCTGCATGGGGAGTGGGTGCGGGGATGGCCCATCATTCTTCTGGCTATTCAGGAGTGCCACAGAGTTCAGGGGTTTACCAAGGCTTTGCAGTAAGTATGTGGCTGATGTAGCTTGGATTAGTCTGCAAAACAAATAAAGGCAGCACCATTCACAGATAGCTCCTTGTATCTTGACATTCATTTACATAGATCAGATCATTGAACTCAAGCTGCCCAGAAATCCCACTCCAGCCAGACGTGGTGTTCTCTGAAACTGTGGGCACACAGTGACCTCTCTGGTCCCTAGGTCCTCGAAAATCCACCCCAGTTCTTTCCTCGTCTTTTCCATTCCAGGAAGANAGCTGCAAACCTGTATTCCCCGAGTTTATCCACTGAGGTGCTCTTTAGAAGNGAACACTCAGATTCCTCCCTCAAACCCCTTGGTACTCACTCTCAAGAAGGGCTCTATACTTTCCCCAAGTTATTAATAGAAACAGTTAAACGAGCTAGCTCTTATTGACTGCAAGTCCCTTGACTCAGAAACTGTGTCTTATTCCGATGTGTATGCCCTACTCTTAGTAGATACTCACAGCTCTAAGGCCAATTTAATGCATCTGGCCCAGGAGGCTGAGAATCTTTTATGTGAGGGCTTTGGAAGGGGTCAGAATGAGATGGAGCCATTGAAGATTCTGAATTCAAGACCGGAGCAAGCCCAAGACCAAATCCTAGCACAGAGATGGGAGTTGGGCATGACGTTCCACCTCTAGCTCTGGAGTTATTGACAATGGTTAGCTTCTGGGAGAGGGAGAGAGTTTTCTCTGAGTGTAGCCCCCTGGTAAGTCAATGATGCTCCTTTGGAAGCCTACATGTCCAAGAATATTTGAGCATCACAAGTTGGTCTTGATGGATTTAAATAAAATGACACAGAGTTGGTTGAGTAGGGAATTGGGGGTGTATCTGGGAAGAGTTGGGGGATGAAAAGTGAATATAAGCAAAACACTTAATGCAGCTATCAAAGGAATAACAAAAATTTGAAAATAAAAATGCGTCTGTCTAGGAAAGTGNTGCTCAGGGATAAGAAGTGGAGGGAGGAAATATGTATGAAAACAATGAGTAACACCCTCCCTTGACATTTCCCGGGAAAGAGGGGTCCCTCGTTGAAGGCCCCAAGAGTGTGCTGTCTTTATGTCCTGCACTCTTGAGCCTGCAGGCCTGGTGAAGACATCCTTTCAACTCTAGCTTCAGTGGAGAATCAGGCAGTTGCATTTGGGGAATCAAATGTGGGTCTGGGAGATAAGTCGAAACAATNAAGCTTTAGATTGCATAGCTGTTTAGAAAGCATGAACTTCACAACTCACTGTGAAAGCTATCTTAGGATATGGCTCAGCCTCCTCCTCAGGTCCAAAAAACACTTTTTTTGTTTAGTTGTTCTAAGGTTCTATATTGGCCTAAGAATATAAGAAGACATTTGTCTTCATTTCTAATAAAAATTAATTTAATTTAATTTCATNCAAAGCACCAGAAGAGGGAACACCCTAAACTCATACAAACAAGGACAACGTGAATGCTTTTAAAGTGACNGGAGNCATTGAAAAAAANGTTGTTGCTACTGGTGTGGACTGTTTGTTACTGAGCTGCAGCCTCAAAGCCTGCGCAATGCATGGCCATGAAGGAGGAAGGAAATTGAACCCNGTTGAACTAGGTGCATTAGTCAACTGGAAAGCACATCTCAGCTCATTGGAGTTAGAGAAGAGAAAACNTATAGTTTCATCATCACTTTGAGAAAAAGTGAGATCTGTCAGAGGCTANTGAGTAGAGTTTGTCATTCATAGTTGGTCAGAGGGAAACATCTCATTGAGACTCTATTGGAACATTCTTCACATTTCCCCAGTCAGTCTTTACAGTACCTGGGATCAAAGCCAGGGTCTTTTGTGCATGAGAAGTGGGTGTTCCACCATGAGCNACACCCCACCTTTCTACTTGAATATTTTTGTCATGATGACTTTAAGTTCTTACAAATGTAAAATGATGTCTCTCAAACATTTGAGATAGGGGGGTCTGTGTGAGGCCTGAGCATNACAGGTAGAAAGGAGGTCTGTATGGGCACTGGACATCACAGGTTCTGACCTCAGCTCTGTCACATGAAGAGGGCTGGCATTTCTACAGTGGCCAGGCTCTAGAGACAGCCCAATATAAAAAATCAACCCCCCCCCAAAAAAATAAGACAAATTCTGCCAGAGTGGCAGTTTCCCGTTAACTAGGTATATGTGACAATTTAGAACAAGCCACTAAGGTGGCCATTGGTTTGTGTGTAGGCAATTCATAGTAAGCTGTAAAATTTCCAGAGAGAATTACAGTTATTCCACATCATGGGCAAATGAGATTTTTCAAAAGTCTTATTTTATATATACTTAAACTCTTGCCAGTTGAAATGAGAGCGACCTGGACTGTACCATGTCTTCTTTAGGGCATTTGAAACCTCTCCTAGGCCTTCAGCTTCATGTTCATGAATGTTAACTAGAAATAAGGATTTGACTACCATGAGTGCTTCAAACCTCTGCTGAAGAAAAATCTCACTCTAGTGAGAAGACTTTGAGGCTTCTAGGAGAGATGAGGAGAGGCCCAGGGGCGGGGCAGACCATCCTCAGCACTATCTTGACTAGAAAATACATATATGATTTCCTTAAAACTGAAAAACTTAAAAAAAAATCACAGAATTAGCTGATCTTTGTAGCCTTTTGTCTTTCCATTTTCTCTCCTTTCCTTTCTTCTTTCTCTTAAAAAAATTGAAATAATAGAAGAAGGCCTTCTTGTGGCAAACAATGAGACCCCACTGAGTTAGACTTCCTGTCAGCGCCCCCTAGCATTCTGAATTCCTCCCAGGAATCATCTTGACCATTACTGTGGGCCTCTCAGTACATGGCTCTGGATTCTGTACACAGTTAATAATCAAGTGTGTTAAATAAGACTAAATCCAGGTGAATCCGAGCCTCTTGGATCCTCTCGCCATCACTTGACTTTGGGCATGTCTCCCTGGTGCACTGCGTGGCAGCTTAGTCTCCTATGAGGACTCTGGGCCTACCAGCAGGGGAAGAGACTGGTCCTTTCTCTAGCTTTCTGAAGAGAGCTGAGCAGAACCGGTCCATCCACACAGGGTCTGCGGTGTGTGCCAGACACCCACACACTTTCCCACAGCACAAGCTGCTAGAAACTCTGGTTGGGAGGAGGTAGCTAAAGACGAGCAAACCTTTATCATTTGGCTGAGTTTCAAGCGAAATACTTCATTCTTTGCAGGACTTCCCAGCCCTGAAATTGTCTTGATGATGCAATGGGCTAGCCACAAATTCTCTGTAAACACTTTAATAATGTTTTGTTGATAGCTACACGACTTGGGCCTGAACACTCCAAAGAAAACATTACATCTCCACTCTGTTCTTCTACAGGGAAAGATGCTTCGCTTTCACACCTGACATGACAGCCATGACTTAAACTCTATTCCCGGGGTCATCGCTGTCTTGGCCTGTCATTTTTCACTGATTNCCAGATTTATCTCCATAGGCATCAAGAATATTCTTATCCAAATGCCAGCTGTGAAATCCAGGCTCAGCATTCGGGCATGTGGGCTATATGTTGTTTTAAATCAGTTGTGAACTTGGATGGACTAAAAGGTTCTGGTGTGCATCAGCCATCTGCCCTTCCAAAAACCAAGAAGAAAGAGACAGCACTGAGGATACAGGNATGAGCTTTGAGGGAAATCATATTTCTCTGCCCTTCCCAGTCTCAGATCCCCGTCTCCCATCTTTTTCACTTTCAGGAGACTGACCAGACTAAAACACCAGACACAAACCTGCTGCCTCAGTTCACCAGCAGAATGGAGTTGCTGAAGAAGTACTGAGATTCCAGGGCTGGCTGTCCCTTCTGTGTTTCTTCTGTGTTTCGGAAAAATTCTAAAACACTTTTGCTCCAAAGCTCCCTGCTGTTCACCATTTGTATGCTTAGCTTTTACGAAGGCTACTTCTGAATTACAGAAGACAAGGCTTGCAGACTCTCAGTTCTGGGCAGGCCTCCCTCAGGGCCTTAGTACCTGTATATATTAACCACCCTAGTCTGTCTAGAGTACCCCTCAGGGCCTTAGTACCTATATGTATTAACCACCCTAGTCTGTCTAGAGTACCCCTCAGGGCCTTAGTACCTATATGTATTAACCACCCTAGTCTGTTTAGAGTACCACTCAGGGCCTTATAACCTGTATGTATTAACCACCCTAGTCTGTCTAGAGGACAAGTCCAGAGCTGTGCACTGAACACTGAAGCTCAGTTCATCAGTATCATGCAACAATCCAAATTTCTGCAGGTGTTAATATGAACATTGATTTTTAAATTTTATTTGGAGAATTAATATGACCTAGAAGAATTTGAACTGTGATTTCTTGTGTCTGGAACACCTTCTGCTGTACTTCTCTAGACAACCAAGAATTAGCTTTAGTGATTAGAAAATTTCAAATTATCTTTGAAAACCCATGATAATCCTTCTTTGACTCATACGNTGGGCAGTAGTTCAATATTATAGTATTCATGCTGGAACAGTATTGCNACTGAGTCTTCTAGAAAGGAAATATTGACAATAGTCAATTAATTGTGGGTTCAAACAGCTGAACCCAACCCAAGAAGGTGATAGAAAAAAAATAGCATACATTTGGTACTGCTAGAAGAACCAATTTCAAAAGCAGGAGAAGAGCCAGGGATACCCATCACCAACTGAGTTTACCCAGAGAGTAAATCTACCATATCGGAGTCTTAGCAACAACCTCCAAGTAGGTAAGGGTAAGGGACAAAACATCCACGGTCTAGATGTCCGCAGATTCAGATTCCTGGGGACCTTGTCTGAGAGATACACCAAGTTAGACTAACTGATCTCTAGGATCTTTCTGTCTTNAGCTATCACAATGCTGAGTGAATGAGGAAGAGCGGTGAGTACTCACGTGGTATTAAGCCTTGGTTAGCCAGCTGCTCCTGGGTCCTTCGCTGTTGAAGCCGTAACTGTAAGACTTGGAAAAGCAAGCACGAGATTGTGAGTTGGGATAGAAGGATTGCAGTCACATGTTTTCACCACACTTTCCTAGCCCTTTAATGTCCAGAAGAGCTTTGAACATATNTGTGAAGTACATTTTTATTTCTGAGGCAGACAGAGAGAGNAGTNTGAGAGAAGCAGGACACTCACACTGCTGTGAGCCTACAGAAGCTAGAATGTTGGACTCCTTTGAAGAGACTTATTTCCCTAGCATGGTCTTTCCCCCTCTCTGCTACACTGTTTGCAAGATGTATTATGACCCAATGCTATTTGGGTGGCAGCTTGTGACTCCAAAGGGAGACAAGGCGAAGAAAACATCAGCTTTGAACACCCATTGGAACCCAGATCCCATCACCACCCCTCAATGTCCACCTGGGCACACTGTTTATTTCCCCTAGATTCTCAGAGGCTCATTTGTTCTAGGAGCCACACCTGCCTGTCAGCATTGCTATAAAGCACAATAAAAACAAATGTATGCAGATAGATCAGCAAAGNACCTGTCAGCAATGCCACCCTTAGATGCTAGCTAATACTAGGAGGCTCTGGGATTCTTAAGGGAATTTAAAGCTTATTGGAATAGCNTCTCTCTTAGGAAAAAAAAAACATTATAAATTACCCAAACATTATATTATGTACATGCATTAGCTATTCATAACACAAAGATTATGCATAAAANATGTACCTGTAAAATGTTAACATTGACTAGTACAGGATAGTTAAAATATGAGTAGAATATTTACAATCTTCGCTTCTCCCTCAAACACATTCTGCCTTTGGAAATTCAGCTTTCCCCTTATGAATATTCTATTCCCTCAGGAAGATTCTGGCTTTCCATCATGGCCCTTGGCTTCAGTCGTTGGGAATAAGACTATGTATTAGTCAGCCTCCATCACCGTGATAAAATACCTGGTGTAAACANCATGGAGTGGAAAGGTTTGTTTTGGCTTGGACATGCAGAGGTTAAACCAACCCTCTCCATTAATTAAAAACAGTAAACGCCGAACAAACCACACACACACACACACACACACACCTGTCTCTTATACACATCTAGATGTGTATAAGAGACAGCCAAAGCTCACACTCACACTTCCCGTCAGAGGTGTCAGGGAGGGGTGTTCTGCTAAGTGCTGCCAACTGCCAGAGTGAGCTGAGGAAATCAAACAAGAGGACAGTAAGAGTGGGGGCCCCTAGCTCATCAGGACCCCCTAGTTTCACACTGTCCTACTGTTTCCATGGAACAGACTCTAGACACCTGGGCAAGAGTCAGCTTAGTTTGTNTCTCAGTGGATGAATTGTCTGCTATGATAAACACAGAAGAATCTGCATTTCCAGAGGATTGTGATAGGCTTCAGGGTTTGGGTTCAAAGTCCGAGGAACAATTTGAGATTACTCTATACACCAAGAAACCAGTCACTGGAACACATGCTATGAGCAAACGGCAAAATAAAACAAACTCAAATGCTGGGCTTGGGATGACCAGACAAGGACTTTAAAGGGGTGATTGTTCAACCCTGTTCAGTAAAGTCAAAATACAAGAAAGGACGGACAATCAAACTACAATGCGTAGAAAGAAACAAAGCGGGANTAATAAAAATGTAANTGTAGAATATCTGAAAAACACTATTTTGTGGAAAATTGGTTTATTAGATCTGTAAACTCAGAGGCCCATCAAACTGGAGGAGAAGAACAGAGGGAGTTAAGTGAGCAGATTCTCAGGGGTGTATAAAACAATATCCAAACATCTGACTCTGAGGAATTAAGAGTGCCAAAGGATGAGCAGCAGAAGAAACGGTGGCCAAATAGCATGTTTAGAGAGGTCATGTCAGCGTGAATAGCCACAGGCTTCTTTCTCATCAGAATCCCGGGAAGACTGAAGATCAAAACAGAAGCTCCCCGTCTAAACAGAAGCTCCCTGCAGGAACGCAGGGAGAATCAGGTGATGCTCAGAGAAAGGAAAATCACATCATGCTAGCTCATGGCATTTCAAGAACTGATTGTGGAAATTAATGCTGAAAGGAAACCTGGGTATTCAGGAATAAGAACATTAGCAACACTATTTAGAAAACATTTCAGATTTATTCCTTTCCTATTAATTTTAAAAGCATGTGACTGTCGGGAGAAAGACTGAGCACCACCTGGTGGCGTTTCCAAGGCACATGGATGCAATGCAGACTTGATGGTTGTAGTGTAATAGCCCTGCTCTTCTTTGGGTCTTGAGCTTCCCACCAAGGTCCTCATGGCCNAAGTTTGGTCTGTGGCCTGAGTGCTCTGGAAGAGGTGGACTATTTAGAAGGTAGGAGCTGGTAAGGAAGTTAGGTCANTAATGGTGTGTCCTTGGATGTAATATTGGGCCCTGACCCCTTCTCTCTCTCTTGCTTTCTGCTGTTTGAGATGTGTTTCCTCCTCTGCCACATGCTCCTGTCATGCTATGCTGGCTCGTGCGGGCTCAGAGCAACAGGGTCAATGGGCATTGACAGGGGCCAAGACGTTCTTTTCTTGTCTGTATGTTGATTACCTCAGGAACTTTGTAACAATACTCTTTTANTAAAATGGGCCATCAACTATACACNTTCTATAATTTATATGCAGTGCTATGATTTCAATGATGAAAGTTAACAACNCATTTTGTAAACCCTAGAGCACCCATTCCCAAAAAAGAAATACATCTTTAACAGCCAATAAAAAAAGAATGCTGGCTGGTTGTGGTGGTGTATGCCAGTAGGATTTGCTGAAGGAGGTGGAGGCAGAAGGATCATGAGTTCGAGGCCAGCCTGGGCTACA
>LZPO01108011.1:202304-213758 GCA_001675575.1 Neotoma lepida | reverse complement strand
GTGATCATGCCTAACTTCTACATGGCACCGGGGATCCTAACTGAGGTCCTTATGCATGCCTGGCAGTTTAACTGACCAGAGTCATCTCTACAGCTCCCACCTTCCCCACACTCACACCCCTTGTCTTCAATGAGGAACTTTTACTCACACACACTAGGAATAAAAAATGGCAACTTACTGCTGTCTCCAGTTTTTGACCATTGCACCACACATCCATAGTATCTTTTTCTGTAAGAGCAACATACATTTTCAAAGTTATAATTCTATATTTAAGGTTAACTTCTCTTTTAAAGTTAGATACACTATATTTCTAAACTGCACTCAACNTTCTAAAACTTAATACTTTCAATGTCTTTGAAACTCTCAAAATTTGAAGAAATTTTGTCCATAAATGAAACTATTTTTTTTATCTTTTTTGTTTGCTTTTGTTTTTGTTTTTTTTGAGAGAGAGACGGTTTCTCTGTGTAACTCTGGCTGTCCTGAAACTCGCTTGAAAGACCAGGCTGGCCTCGAACTCAGAGTGCTGGGGTTAAAGGTGTGTTCTACCATGCCCAGCTTTGAAATCTTTTAAGAGAAAGTCATAGTCCCATGAGAATGTGATAAAAATCTTGCTAAACAAAACAAATGCTGAAGGACAATCTTTTAAAGGAGGTCACAAAAAATGAAGGAATGAGGAGGAAGTTGTTCATAGGAAAGTGGCTCAATAAATTTGAACCAACATGGGAAATGTGATTTATATCAGTGACTAAATGACTTCTGCCTCCTACACTGACAGAGCTAAGTGGATGATGGCATAAAGACCATATGCCTCAGGGTCTGTAGAAGGCAGAGAGTAAGAACTTAGTTTTTAGTTTCTTGCTGGACAGAACAATAATCCTATTTTATAGTGGTTTTACTTTGGAAAAAACTACTAGATTATAAGGAAAAATAGATCAAATGTGTGGACTCTACAGTATGGAGGACAGGGAACACAATGCTGCTGCAGCAACCTCATGCAGTAGTTTGCTACCATAATTCACTGCCAGGTGGGAGTCCCCAACACTTCCTGTCAACATTAGTGTCCTAAGAGTTGGCTGGAAGAAGACTATCATCACCAAGAAGCCCGATGAGGAAGTAGAGAGAGAGCCCGTGTTTGTGACCTGCATGGGCACCAGGATCCAAGGACAAGTCTGCCGGTGGGTCACGTCTGAGGTCCAAGACAAGAGGGTGACTCTGGCAGGCTAGCTGCTGTAGGGGCACAAGCCAAAGAGGAGTCTCTTCTCCCCACTTCCGGAGCCAGATGGGCACTTCATTTAAACTACAGGAAGCTTTAAGGTAGGCTAAATGTGACAAGGGGAAGGCAGCGGCGGCCTCAGGATATGTGCAGGGGTCACCCCAAAAGCAGTCTGAATGTGATTCACATATGGCAAGAGGCAGGGAAACCCAGCTGATCACAATACGTGGCTGAATACCCANTGCTAAGATCAATGACAGTTGTAGTGAGAACTGGCCATCAGCCTATTTACTGAACATGCATACATATTCNGATTTTCTAAGTTATCTAGAAGGGTTTGCCATGAGGAACATGAGGTCCCCTGAGGAACACNGCTAATCCAGAAACCATAAAAGAAAAAGAGAAATACATTTGAAAGACCATGGACATATATAAGCAAGGTCATACAATAATGAGCCAACACTGCATTTTGAGGCCATCTCAACAGTCAGAACAAAAACAAAGGCCCCCATATTCAAATGCATTGACTCTCTAACCCAGTGGTTCTCGACTTTCCTAATGCTGTGACCCTTTAGCATGGTTCTTCATGTTGTGATGACTTCCAACCATGAAATTATTTTGTTGCTACTTCATAACTATAATTTTGCTACTGTTATGAATTGTAATGTAAATATCTGATATCCAGGTTATCTGATATTCAACCTCCAAAGGGATCACAACCCATAGGTTGAGAACCACTGCTCTAACCCTTTCATAACTAAAATTTCCATTAATAAGTGATGTGATGCAGTGAGTCACTACATCCCTGACCATATCATGGTGACACTCAGAAAGATGGATGAAACAAATGATTAAAAGCTCCAGTAAGAAAAAAAAATGAGAGTCACACAGACACAGTGCTCATTTAAAACAGTGAAGAATAGAATATGGGAATAAGGCCTTCATAAACTCTGAGGAAAAAATAATTTTGCTGTATTCAACAAAAATAGCAACTCAGCTTAGAAGCCAAGAAATGTTTAACTCCTTGAACACAGGAATAATCCCTTAAAGATGTATTTCAAGGAACAAGTTCAAATTGGGAGCTGCCAGCAGTAACTGGCTGACCTAGTGTCTATGAAAGTGAAGCCCAGGTGGCCACACTGGAGATGGCTGGGAGCTCCTGCTCTCCAACAGAAAGAAAACAATCCAAGAATATCTTCTTTAAGAATGAAAGGGAGGAGGGATTGGAGAGATGGCTCAGAGGTTAAGAGCACTGGCTGCTCTTCTAGAGGTCCTGAGTTCAATTCCCAGAAACCATATGGTGGCTCACAACCATCTATAATGAGATCTGGTGCCATCTTCTGGCCTGCAGGGATATGTGAAGGCAGAACTGTATACATAATAAATAAATAAATCTTAAAAAAAGAAAAAGAAAAGAATAAAAGGGAGGGGCTGGAGAGATGGCTCAANGGTTCTGAGCACTGACCTGGGTTTGATTCCTGGCACCTATATTGTAGCTAACAACTGTCTGTAACTCCAGTTCCAGGGGATCCATCGCCCTCTTCTGATCCCTTACATGTACTGCAAGCATATGGTCTACAGACATACATGCAAGCAAAACACCACACAAAAAAATTAGAAAAATCTCAATTTTCTTTTCAAGACAGGGTTTCTCTGTGTAGTTCTGGCTGTTCTGGAACTCAGTCTGTAGACCAGGTTGGCCTTGAGTTCACAGAGATCCACCTGCCTCTGTGCCTTCATCCCCTAGCTCAAATTTTTTTTTAAAAGAAAGCAATTCAAGCAATAGAGATGTGAGACATAAGCTGACATAAGAAAATGAAAGGATATATAGATAATACACACACACACACACACACACACACACACACATACACACACACTCTCTTTCTCTCTCTCTCCACAAGAAAAGAGAATGCCAAGCTGGGCGGTGGTGATAGTGCACACCTTTAATCCCAGCACTCAGGAGGCAGAGGTGAGCANATCTCTATGAGTTCAAGTCCAGCCTGGTCTACATATCAAGTTCCAGACTAGCCAGGGCTACACAGAGAGACTCTGTCTCAAAAAAACAGAAAAGGTCTGTCCCTATCCCTTCTGCTTTCTTTCTTCCCTCTCTCCTACTACCATCCCCTTGTTCTCTATCTTATCCATCCATCCACCCATCCACCCATCCACCCATCCACCCATCCACCCATCCATCCATCCATCCATCATCCATACATCCACCCACCTACCCACCAACCTAATTTCCTTATTCTGCTCACTGAAAATTGGGATATGATGAAAGAACACTCAGTACTTGGTACTTTCAAGATTATGCTCTTGAAATACATTTTTATCCAATATCCAAGTCTAGGCAAAAATATTCAAAACAGCTCAGATCATCCATTGTGCCAAATCTGAAGGAAGTCACCAAAGCCCACCAGGAATATGGCAGAAGGACTCAGGAGCCACTCTAATGAGCCAGGAGTTCAAAAAAACAGTACATTTTTGTGGCTCACCCCTGTAATCCAAGTACTTGGGAGGCAGAGGCAGAAGTATTAACATAAGTTTAAAATCAGCCTAGGTGATGGTGAGCACGAGGCCGGCAGAGATGAAGCAAGACCCAGTCTCAAAACACACACNTACACCCACATGTACACAAATTCCCCTCTCCCAAAAAGGGACATTTTAAGCATTAATGAAAGTGNTAAGTGCAATGTACTAAAGTGAAGCAAATTGTTTCTATCTCTATATTAACAATGATTTAAAATTGCAAACAATTCAGTAGTTCGAAGGCTGGAGACTAGAGGGAAT
Organism: Neotoma lepida; assembly: GCA_001675575.1. Lineage (NCBI taxonomy): Eukaryota > Metazoa > Chordata > Mammalia > Rodentia > Cricetidae > Neotoma > Neotoma lepida. The sequence goes on along the minus strand of LZPO01108011.1, from coordinate 209,752 downwards.
AACACAGCTACCCTGCACTTCCTACATGAATTGTAGGTCTCTGCAACCCAATGGGTATGTAACTGGGAGTTTCCAGTTGAACAAACATCTAGATAGGAAGCAAAGAATGAAAGAATCCAAGTACTACAATTTAGCAACAAATGATGAATGAATGGTCTAGGCATTAAGCATTAATAATTGTTGTAATGTTTAATCCTGGTTGTCAACTTATCTGGATTTGGAATCAGCTAGAAGGTAAGCCACTGGGCACATCTGTAATGTTCTTGATCGGGTTATCTGAAGTGGGAAGAGCCATGCTAAATGNGGGTGGCACCTCTGTGGTGATATTTTATCTGTGTACCCCAATAAAGCTTATCTGAGGATCAGAGGAAAAAAGCCAGCCACTATAGTAAACATAGAGGTCAGGCAATGGTAGCACATACCTTTAATCCTAGCATTTGGGAGGCAGAGATTCATCCAGATCTCTGTGAGTTCAAGGCCACACTGGGAACAGAGCCAGGCATGGTGGTACACACCTTTATTCCCAGCACTAGTTAACCATAAAGGTCTGGAGGTCTGTACAGACAGACAGGAAGTGACAGAGCTGGGCAGAAAGAGGAAGTGATGTAGCTAGGTGGAGAGGAAGTGAGATGGCAGGGACAGAAAGGCATATAGGCATGAGTATACAGGAAGTGGCTCTCTTTGGCTGAGGATTTGCTAGTGGTAAGAACTTGGCTGGCTTCTTTCTGCTTCTCTTATCTCTCAGTTTTAACCCAATTTTTGGCTCCAGGTTTTTTATTAATAAGACCATTTAGTAATTCATCTTACACACCTCCCAGTGGTGCCCCTGATGAAAAGGGCTAAAAGAAAGCTTTGCCTGTCTGCTTGCCTTCACTCTAGATAAGTGCATCTACCCTGATGCTGCTGCGTCATCCTTCACTGACACCAGGGCCCAGCCTGATCAGGCTTCCACTGTGAACTGAAGACCAGTGGGATCTCCAAGAATCCTTCAGGCCTTCATTGACAGGTTGGTACTACTAAGGCATCAGATTCACAGAATGAACCAGGCTTTTAGCCTCTCTAGTGTGAGACTGCCATTATTGGAATACCTAGACCATAGCATATAAGCCAATCTGATAAATCTCCTTTCTATACACACACACACACACACACAGAGAGAGAGAGAGAGAGAGAGAAAGAGAGAGAGAGAGAGAGAGAGAGAGAGAGAGAGAGAGTTAGTTCTGTTCCTCTAGGGAACCCTGACTAATACAGTTGTCAATGTTCAAGAGAAAGAGAAAAAAAAACTACTGTGTACTTCAAGAACCAGCAAACTCTAAGTCGGTTTTGCCAGAAAGAAAATCCAATAAAACCTAAATTTGACAATTGTACCACTTTACACAAAACATGGGAGAGGAATTTTACAAACCACAGGCATTCAATCAGCAAAACCCAGGCCACAGGAAGCACCACAAGCCAAAGTGACTTTTATAGTAAGTAATCAATTTAGGTTCTTTTATTTACTTCCCTTTTTTAGAGGGACAATTTCACTCTGTAGCCCAGATTAGCCTCAACCTTCTGGTTCTCCTGTCTCAATCCCTGAAGTGTTGGGATTTCNGGTATGAGCCACCACGCCTAACTTTTAGTTTTTTATGTGATTTATTAGTTGATAAACATTTCTGATCTAAAAAAAAAAAACCCTATTTGCTAATTTGCTAGCACTCAACTAGAATGTGGAGCACCAGGCATAGTCAATTTCCTTTTGTCTGTGCACCCTCAATACCGGGTAGACAGACTATCTTCCTTTTGAGAGGCAATTAATAAATACGATCTAAATAAATGAATTAAGATGTTATTAAACCATTTTCATTTAGTAATATGAGGAAGAAATGAGGGTGCCAGAAGAATGAAAAAGTCACTTCTTAAAAGCCTCCTTTATTTGGACTTTGATGGCTCTGATCTAAGGGAACCCTACTCCTACTATGACCTGCCGAAAATTCTTATCCTAGTGAGGAATCTTAAATCTCTAACTGCTTCTTATTTACAAAGAGAAATACCAAACAATTGATGCCCACATTAATATTACTTCTTAAACCTAGGATTATAGCCATCAAATCCAACCTTATCCAGCCTGGCATGAAGACATCACATACAAAACCCAGTGGGTTAAATGAATACCCATTCCTGCAGGAAGGGAGAAGTACAGCTGGGCTTCCATTTCCTCTCCAACAAAAACGCCCACAAAAGTCTGCAGAGCAGGACATCATCAAAGCCAAAGGTTCTGAAACAGCCCCAACTCACCCAAAACAACTCTCAAGTCCTTGCCATCCAAGTGCAGTACCCAGGTGTTGGTGGTCTTTGACCTGTTTTCCAGGTACTTCTTGAGGCTTTTCCCATCAATTTCCAGAGTGTACTCATATGCAAAACCACTGACAGCATCTATATTTATGGAGGCTTTGGTTTTTGCAGCTCCAACGTAGAAGGTTTCTTTGCCCACCAATTTGAACATCCACTCTTTTCTTATCTCTTCCTAGATGATTACATAAAAGTTTAATAAACACAAACAGAAAAATTAGTATTTAATTTTTAAAGTAATGTAAAAATTCAGACTGTCCAATGGCAGTACTATTTATATTTTTATTATTTCATGTCAAGGTTGCACAAAGTAGTCATTCTAAATTTAAATGTTAGACGTTATAGTCTGCATATTCTGTAATGACCATTAGATTGCTCTATATAAGTGAAAAAAAAAGTCCGAAAAAAAAAAAATCTTTCCTTATTACGAAGCTACATTGACAAAACCAAGCTTCGCTGTCATGTTTTACAAAGTCACATTTCCCTACCTTCCCATCCACGTACACAACTCGTTTGCCTGATGTAGTCCCATGCTCAAATTCAATCTTGTGGACTCCATCACTTAAGGCAACATCCCAAACAGCTACAAGATCTGTCATTTTTTCCAGGCTATAAAGAGGGCTAAAGGAATAAAACAAAGCCATTAAAATGGGCCGAAACAGTAAGACTGATGACTGATCAATCCTTCCACCATGAAAATACCAGATTTTCAAAGGTCCTAAAATTATAAAATAATAAAATGATATTTCTTGACATCCTACTCACAGCACATGTAACTGTCTTCTCTCTCTCACTGGCTCTTCCCTCAAGAGACAAGTATGCACAGGTATAGTCTAATAATCCCAAAGTCACCTTAATACTAATAAGATTAAGACTGTAACAGTTAATCCCCGACAGCACTCTGGGCTAGGCTGCTCTAGTACATGGGAAGGTCAGTAAAAGTCTCTACTTTATGACCATCTCCACAAAAAGAGTCCAGAGATTAGCGGTTTTTCATTTTTTAGATCAAATCAATCCCAAACAAGAATTCCTTCAGAACCAGTGACCAGGGATTTGTTTGAACAACAACAACAAAAGAAAAAAAAGTGTTTGCATTTGTTATCATGGAAGAATGTGATACTGATATAGATTATTAGCTGTGAGAAGTAACATGTACTGCCATAATGCGGGTCACAGCTGACTGTGCTGGCCAGTCACTAAATCCAGAAGCCTCTCTGTGAGACGGATGTTGTCAGTCCCTTACTTGGTAGAGGAAGTACAGAGCACTAAGGTTTTAGACACGGTCACAATGACAGTAAGTGGGAGAAGGAGGTGCTGTAAAACAAGGACTCTGAATCCAGCACTGTTCTCTTTGTATTTCCTTCTCTGCTTGTTTTAATCTCTTACTTTGTATGCTCTAAAGCATTTGCAAGTGGTTGTCAAGACTTGTGTGCCGAGAATCAGGGGAAGACGATGCCACATTTACAGTGGCCACATCCACGAAGGTAATTCACTACCCTCCTCTAGGTCAGAAAGCAGAGCCTGCATCCTACAATGACAGAGACTGTGTCTCCAACAGACACAAAACTCTCCTACAGACCTATCCTAACAATCCCGGAACTTTCAAAGGCCAATTTTATTGCAAAACAAGACATTTACCTTTCGTCATCTTCAAAGATAGGACTGTCATCTCCAGATGCCATGGTTAGCAACACAGTCTGCAATCCAATTAGCAGCCAGGAAAGAGAAAAGCAGAAATGCAGCAGAGAGAGGTTGGAAGCAACAAAGACTGCTACAAAGGGCTTTTTAAACTTTGCAATCCTTTCATAAGTTGCCTGCATGTTCCGATGAAGCTGCATTTACGTACAGCAGAGGGGCAGTCTTCTGTTTTCAGGGAGTTTGAGCACACAGATTAGCCACTTTTCTATGTTAAGCAGTTATAATTTCTTAAAAATAGTTTGTAAAAACAGGGGAATAGACTCCAGTTTATCTTGAATATTACATCATATTAGAGCTGCGGGAGCCTAAGGTTCCCTTCCACTCCCAGGCGTCTCAGCCTGGAGCACAGGAAGCCCCACGGGTTTGAGGGAGTGAGTGCCTCAGGGAGCACATCAAACGTTAAGATAAACAGCTTTACCCAGTGAATCTGGAAAACTCCAAAGCAAACAGGATGGTGGTATCAATATTCAGGGTGAGATTTAAAATCCAATTTTTATAGTATATTTTAGAAGGTTAAACTATCATTCCAATCAGTTTCCTCCAAAGACATTGTAAATTTGTGTGAAATAGCAGGGATANGCTGGCCTGTTGTGTGGGAGCAAAGTTTATTCACTCATTTACTGAAGTCAGTAAGTCCACAGTTACANGACTCATTCAGTTCACCAGCAGAGTCTCAACTAGAAGCAGAGACCAGTGCCAGGCGATGAGGGCCAGAAGTGCACCTACACTTACATGTGCAGCAGACACAACATGGAGAAGGCTGCAGTACTAAAGAACTACTCAGAAGCAACATATGCTAACATGCATAGGAGAGGTGTGAGAAAGCTACAGTAAACAGCCTACTCCTGCAAAGCTCTCCTAACTTTGGCTGTGGTTTGCTCCTAAGGCCTACTCCAGCTGTAATGCTCTCCTCAATGAGTGCCTCCTCCCTTGGGATGTCCAAGGTCGCTCTCCCTTTGCTGACAATGGGAGACTGTCAACCCCTTCTGCTGGAAAAAGTCAGGAGCCACAAACTGTTTTTAAAGATGTTAGAGAAGAAAGGTTTCTGTGCATAGCGATGGAATACACCCAGTGGTGTAAACTGCTGGAGATATTCTCTGTAAACCAGAGAGAAGGAAGGGATGGCCCTCAAATTTTNCTATACAACTTTTATTAGAGTGTTCTAGGAAGTTCACCGCTCAAACCTGAAAGTGTTGATGTATTTTGGATTATAAAGAACTCCAAATATCACTAAGATGCACTAAATAAGGCACGGGGGCTAGAGATGGCTCAGTGGTTAAGAAGATGTACTGCTCTNTCAGAGAACACTAGTTCTGTTCCTACCACCCAGGTCAGGCAGCTCACAAGAAACCTGTAACTCCAGCACTAGGAGGGTCTGATGCTTCCTTCAAGACCCTGAGTGTACTCTCAAGTGCATTCACATACCCTCCACATACATACACACAGAATTGAAAAGTAAGTTTTTTTAAAAAAGATGATACATGGGATCACCCTGATTAAAACATCCTTTCCAATCCAAGTATAAAAGGCACTAGGTCCCTGGGTGTGGTGATGCATGCCTTTGATCCCAGCCTGGTCTACAGAGTGAGTTCCAGGACAGCCAGGGCTTTGTAGAGAGATCCTATCTAAAAAAAGCAAATAAATAAATAAAAGACACAGTGAGTCTTCCACAACGAGATGAAAGAAAAGTTAAAAACCAAGATTACAAGGGGCTGGGGGGTGGGCTGGGGAGGGGAGGCTGAGGGGAGCAGAAGGAGGGATGAGGAGGGATCTGTGGATGGTATGTGGAATGAATAAAAAATTTCTTAATAAAAAAAAAACAAGATTACATTCTATCTTTAAAAACCATTCTAAACTATCAACAGACATTCGTACATGTAACAGTTATCCACAGATATTTAGAAATTAGTGATTTTAGGCCTGCTGGGGTGGCACACACCTTTAATCCTAGCACTCAGGAGGCAGGGGCAGGTGGATCTCTGAGAGTTTGAGGCCAACCTAGTCTACAAAGTGAGTTCTAGGACAGCCAAGGCTACGCAGATTAAACCCTATCTGGAAAAACCACACACACACGCGCACACACACACACACAGAGACTTATGAATTAGTGATTTTTCACTCTCCAATAATTTAGAGTGNACAACTTAGGAGAAAATTATATAAAATGGTCAGAGTAAGCAACTACTTGACAAATTCTATTTATATTTGAATATATCAAATTGGCAGAACATAGATTCACAAATCAATACAAAACTAATTTCTGTGTGTTTTTTTTCNTATAGATACAGTCAAATAAGAGAAAGGCTGCCTTAATGAAAGTCAGCAACATTTCAATTTTCCATGCTATCCACTGCTTTTAAGCAAAAAACTTAAACCTTTTGTTTTTATTATATTTAAACATTTGTGTGTGTGTGTGTGTGTGTGTGTGTGTGTGCATGTGTGTGTGTGCATGTGAGTATAGGTGCCCACGGAGGCCATAAGAGAACAGCAGATCTCCTGAACCTGGAGTTACAGGTGGTCGTGTGCCTCTGGAACTCTGGTCTTCTGCAATAGCAGGAGGCCCTATTAACCACATGTCATTTCTCCAGCCCGAAAAAACTTAAAACTCCTTTTTTAAAAACTGTAGAACCTTTTAATAGCATTTGTGGCTTCTGAAAGGCTGTGAAGCATCGAATCCTGTGACATTTTCAAGGAGAGAGGAACTTAAAATCCTTTCTATGAAAGGATTAAACCTTGTCACAACCCAGTCATAAAATTTCCAAAAGAAAAGTCACAACAAAACGCAATGAACTCACCTCGTCTAGACTCTTTTGCTCATTGTGGGGAAATCAAAGTAATAAGACACCTCTTTTAAGAGACAATCCCACCGCTATTCCTAGGTTCTTACCATCCGTTCAACTTTCCAATAAGATCACAGAGGACACTGGGTGTTAGGAACATTTTCCACAAGATCCCATCTGGAAATGTAATCCTCATTAACAAATCTCATATAATGTTTAAGAACACGTTCAAAACAACTCTGCAAAGGTCCTGCCTTTGGGTTTCCCCTAGTCTGGTGACCTGTGATCTTACACATTTCATTTCAAGTTCAGCACTTTAAAAGTTCACTGAAGTAGTAACTGATGGAAGCAGATGCAGAGATCCACAATCCAGGGATATGCACCAGGCTGAGCTCCAGGAGTCCAGTGGAAGAGAGGGAGGAGGGACTATATGAGCAAGGGGGGTCAAGATCATGATGGGGAAATCTACAAAGACAACTGAACCAAGCTCGTGGTCATGAACTTTAGACCGACAGCTGTGGAGCCTGCATGGGACTGGACTGGGGGGTGGGGGCAGGGCAGTTGTGTAGCTTGGTCTGTTTGAAGGGCCCCTGGCAGTGTGATCAGGATCCATCCCCAGTGCATGAGCTGGCTTTCTGG